>VOMN01128093.1:0-42031 GCA_014899125.1 Orchestia grillus
AATGTAGATTTTGGAAATCCGTGTTTACACCCCCCTTAAATGATAAGAGTCCTGCAATTTGCGAATGCAAAATATCTATAATGATGACATGGGGGCTGAAAGCTGTTTTGTACTAAATCGAGTTACTCTCACCACGTGTTCTTGAAATTTGTAAAAAAATATTTTCATCTAAAAAATAACCCCAAATGAGCCTTTCAGAGTAATTTTCAAACACTAATTTATACAGCGTACATTGTATAGTGTTTTGCTAAATGTATGAAAATTTAGAACCATGAATAATAAGTAATTTTTTATATATTAATAACTGTACGTGAATTGTAAATTTACAGTTTGGAAGCTCTTCAAAATTATCTCTACGAATGCAACCCAAGAATACAGTGCAAGAACTGCGTTCTTATGTCCTGAATTTAAATTGCCCTCAACATTGACGTGACCCCTTTCCAAGTTGATAATCACTCATACATAACCGATTCTTTCTCCGCTTGTATTTTGTCCACATGCAAAATTCACGGAAACAAGCAAAATTTCAGCAGCGTCTCATCTCACAAGAGGCTTAGAGCAAACTCCAAATGTATCAATATTTGTCTCTAGCGGCAGCCAAACAAATGCCTGGCTGTGCAGTTGTGACGTAATCTTGTCTCTCGTATGAAAAAGAATCATGGTAATAAAAGAATTATTGCCATACAGTGAGGTCTCCATTGATGTGAAATGCAACTGAGTTCAAATTAGGAAAATTCACGACTGTTGGGAAAAGCCACAGATCAAGTATGTGTAGATTAATCATGTTACTGTGAAATAATTATTTTTCATAAAGTAATTTCTTTTTCCTATATTTGACGCATTATTCTTACGGTATAAGTTCACGTTAATATAATTCCTGAGGTAAAGAACCCCACATCTAAACAACAGAGGCAAACAACCCTCAATGTATAAGTAGAGTTTTAGAAGCGCTGTATAAGTCAGCGTGCGCCCAGGCAGAGAAATTCTCGTCTGGAGCTCTGGGCGCTGCCAGACGTGTTACTCACGTCCACATAAGAGGCGTTGATGTAGTCAGAGTCCGGCACGTCGGCCACAGGGTCGAGCACCACTCGATTGTAGTCATCTGCTCACAAAGTTAGATCGTGTTCAATCTTCCATACGAAGTGGCTTCTATGGCATTGCAGATAACAAATTACAGGAAGGTGAAATCTTGTGATGTAGAAATAAATTAACACAACGCTTTGAACAAAGATTAATTACATCATTGTTGTCATATATAGTATGACCACCGTATGCTATCAAAGGATTTGTACCAGTAGTAAAAAGTCTCCCAAGGAAACAACGAATTTTAGAATGAAGTAACGGAACTATCCAAGACACTAGCCAAAGGTTAGTTTCACGAAAAAATCAGCCTTCTGCCTCGGATGAAATACAGGTTTAAAAAGAAAATAAAGCCTATCGAACTAAATAACTAAACATTAAACATCCCATTCAATAAGCATCCCCGAACTTGTCACTCATCTTGCGATGAGAACTTCAGATAACAAAGGAGGGCTTGACGCGAAGGTACACTGACGAGGACAGACCCATTACCAGTACCTACCCCGAAAGGGACCTCCTCAAACCTTCATATGCTAGCATGAAGGCATCACGTATCCATCCCATTAATCCTAGAGAAGTGTGCCGGACGCGCTAATGGGCAAATCCCCTCAGCGCACGGGCTGAGGGGTGCGGCACTGGGAGGGCACAGATCAACTCTCTGAGTTAGCGTAAAGGGATTATGTAGTATCTTCTTGTGAAGAGGGGAAATAAAAGTGTGGTCATGTTTTGTTACCTGCCTAGAAATAAATTTGGTTTCCTAAATGAACATTGTAAATCCTAGACTGCAGATTTTGCCTAGACTTCGTCATTGAGAGCGGTAATAATCAACATCACACCGAATTCTCAGAAAACGTAAACTACTAGAACGGATGATCCTTAAAAGAGCAATTGACATGCTAAACTCGACTAAAAAATGAAGCAATGGATGACAAGCTCAATCCTGATGAGAAATAAAGAAGAATGAAAATCAACTCGCCCATTCGTGTTGAAAACACGTGTGTGTGAGGTAAGGCAGGTAATGAGCTAACCATTTTAAATTTACAAGTAGTGACACTTTTTAAACGATAGGGATAATTCATTTTCTAGTAACAGCAGTAGATGACGGTGCACACTTCGTCAGCTAGCTACCACGCTGTGCAATGTCGTAAACTGCGCCGGCAATTCCAAAAAACTGAGCCTCTGCTGGACACCAGAGCGCAGGACGCCAGCACCCTCGCTTCTCAAAAGAACTCGGGGCACACCAGCAGGGTACGTTTGGATCACACCCGAATTCCGCCTGTGTATTTCAGTTTAGCCAGCGACTATCGCGCACTTATGCGGTACGTTTCAGAATTTATTGCCAAACTGTTTGGCTGGAATTTACTTCACCTACTAATTGTAAAGCATGAAAGTAGTTCATGACATAACTATTCGGCACTGTCATATTGAATATTTGACATTCACTGATATCACGTGGAATTCTTACTAAGCCGCTCAACAGAAATTTACAAGACGGGTGCACATGTACAGGAATTACTTCAGTAATCTACGTAAGTATTCAAACATATTCCTCCAACAATTATCGACTCCCAACACGTATTACTGCGTCAACTAACAAATGAAACAAAACACGTTTTTGTGCATTCAGTTTGACGATTGTGTTCGGTATTCCGATTAACGAAAAGCTCCAATGTGCAAATGATTTTATCGTAGCAGCCCAATGAACAAGTCATTCAATATTCTCAGTTGCGCCAGAGGTGAGTCAGGGCTCAGGGGTACGAGGCATGCATGAAGGTAGTAGTGCGTCTGGCAGTGTAGGCGGCGTAGCGTAAAGCGTTCGAACTGCACACGTAAACTGGACCATAACCGAGGCGGAACTCTACTATTACCGATTGCTGAAAATTACGATCACTAATAAAAATTACCTGTTTTTACAACGAATAGATCGTCCTCGATCGCTCTCAAACTTCCGTATACTCGTTCCAGACGTTCCATTGCATGTGTATACGTAAGTTGACAGTCAGGAGATGGTAGTTCCATTTAAAAAAGTAGCAAAAATTATTATGTATGCCTTATGATCGACAAGCCTAGTTAGACAATTCTGAATACTCTTCTGTGTTAGGCATTTATAAAAGTTTTATTTCACTTCTTACGACTAATTGAAACAGGGATAAGCTCACTCACTTTCTGCCGAGAGCTCCGACACCAAACACAGGATGTCTTTTAAAATTTGACTTCCTATCGCCAAATACAGCATGAATTTTCTTTCCAATCATCTGGCACGTTTGCAGTTTCATTGGAAACTCATTTAATGTAAAAAAATCCTATGCTTCTTCTCCATAGCAAAGCTTTGAGACGATTTCAATGGGAACTGCAGGAGCTCTTGAGCGATAACGTGACGTCAAATAACTGGACCTACCGTGCATAATGAAGCAACGTTCACCAGATTTTTGCGTCGAGACGAGTCGTATTCCCTCCACATTTGTGAACGCTCGCTGGCGCAGCGTAACTTCGTTTCCAGGTAGACGATAAATCATTTCCCTTTGAATTGGTGGCCCGAATCAGATTGAAGCCATAATTAATTTTCACAGCAAGAAGCGATTTGAGACCTAAATGTATCATGAAAGAGCAGTTTTGGGAAGACGAAGCTGGCTGCAGCAGCCTCAGCTAATCTGATTATCGTCAAACGACCGCTCAGTGAGGTTCGAACATTTTTAAAACTTTTCCAATAGTTTCGGACGAGAATTATCAGGCGAAGTCTAAATTTTATCCCTTCATGTTCCACTGAGGCAGCCAAGCAGTCCGTATGGTCCATGGACACGCGAAAGCCTCGTGCGTCGCCACAAAAACGGTCTATACGATTTACTGGACGCTCGAGTTACTACCTTGGCTCAGATTATCCCTTAACGGACTGACATTTTTCTCTAGCTGCCCACTAACCTTTTTCTTTGTTTGACATTTAGCGTGTTTGAATCAATATTCTAATAATAAGACCCATGACTGAGTCAACTGCAGCGTGTTCCTTACTAATCAAATTCATAAGGTGGTGAAAGGTGAATTTAAGCTCGTAAAAGCGATGTAAAAGTAATTCAAGATAAACTAAAGTGTGACTTGAGTGTCACGCCAAACAATAGGGGTTTGTGTTTTCTTTGTTGGATTAATTTTCCAAAGACCTATCACACACATCGCATTTGATGTACATGCTGCTTCATTTATTTTTTAGCATTCCAATGAGGAACACAGCAGACTAGCCACATTTTTAAAGCTAATTTGTACTTCCCTCAAACTAAGTAATATAATTTTCATGTATCTGTCAAATTTAGTTAATCTTAATTGAAAGTAATTTTTGGTGAGAGATGGATGACTTCAGACTGTAGTGCGGATAAAGAATCAATTTAATAGAGTGACAATCATTGAACCAAATTTTTAAAATATTGAAGTCAAGTATAAGCCTCTGAGAGGGGATTTGCGAGCATGTATTCGTGAAGCTGTAGAGAGCGACTTGTAATAGCTGCCCCACAGCGAGAGCGGTGCAGTGCGACTTAATAGCTGCCCAACAGCGAGAGCGGTGCAGTGCGACTCGTAATAGCTGCCCACAGCGAGAGCGGTGCAGTGCGACTCGTAATAGCTGCCCACAGCGAGAGCGGTGCAGTGCGACTCGTAATAGCTGCCCACAGCGAGAGCGGTGCAGTGCGACTCGTAATAGCTGCCCACAGCGAGAGCGGTGCAGTGCGACTCGTAATAGCTGCCCACAGCGAGAGCGGTGCAGTGCGACTCGTAATAGCTGCCCACAGCGAGAGCGGTGCAGTGCGACTCGTAATAGCTGCCCCACAGCGAGAGTGGTGCAGTGCGACTTGTAATAGCTGCCTCACAGCGAGAGCGGTGCAGTGCGACTTGTAGTAGCTGCCTCACAGCGAGAGCTGTGCAGAGCCACTTGTAATAGCTGCCTCACTGCATCAACTTCACCGAATGAATCAACTCGGAATACAACGATGCCTATGCCATGCTTCAACGTTACCAGACTACTTCTTAATCCATTAAGATAGTAATTTTTTCATGTGTTGTAGTTCTAAAATGCATTTCTTCAAAATACCTAGCCACTAATCTGAAGCCTCTTGAACTTTAGTCATTTAAAAGAGCTAGGCCCGCTCTTATTCTCATTAAAACTTTACTCGAACGTGAAGTTTCTTTAACCAACATTGGGACCGCACAGCTAAAATTCGCCAATTGAGACCAAATTACGTTTAAATTTCGGTAACTCACTTCTACGTTAAGAAGATATCTCCAACAACAATTTATAATAATATAGATGAGCTTTCTTTGTAATAAGACAGGTTTCCATGTCTAAATTTTTCATTAAGTTCTTGTAAGATGAGAAAAATTATCCTCATCTCACGTCTCGTCACCACCCAGTAAATTAAATACCTGCATGCCTAATGCCTACTTTGTAAGACATGTTTCTCAAAACATTCATAACGTCTCATAACTTCATAGTATAAATATTTTTGAAGTAATCTTACGGGCCAAAGTATTTATTTTCTCACAGTACAGACGTGCTTGTGGGAAGACTAATGTGCGACAACGGCCTCACCAGTCATCACTGTGTGATCCCTGTGTACCCTTTAAACAATCCTGATTCGCTGAGGAAACCTATTACACACACTACTTTATAAGCAATGAAGGCATTCTCTAGTGTATTTAATTAGTTTTTCGCAGAAGTACTCGAAAAAACAGAATTAAAAGGCTCGGCATTCATGCTTCAGTATTTAAATCAAGAGCCAAGTTCAAAACGACACTGAGCCGAACCCTGACCCGATGTCAAATCGACTAGAAAAAGTTGGCAATTAAGAGAGCAGTGAATGCAGTCAGCATTTCGTTTAAACGTTGTTGGGAACAGTTCAGAGCTCGGCGCTGGTGCTCGGTCCCCTATACTCGCCGTCGAGGACAGGCTTACAACAAAAGTAAATTAGTCACAGCCATTACAAGGCACAGCGCAGGACAGCAGGCACGCCATGACAAGGCGTGCGCGCCATGACAAGGCGTGCGCGCCATGACAAGGCGTGCGCACCATGACAAGGCGGGCTCGTAATAATGGGCGAGGTGCTGGGGGTGCCAACGACTCACAGGGAACGATGCGTTTGTTTTGGTTCTTGAGCTCATTGGCCTCCTTGAGGGCGTGTCTGATGGAGTGAGGCTCTACCTTCGTCGCCATCTGTGGGGAGTCCAAAATAAAATCAAACATGTTATCTCAAAAAATAACTAGAAAAGTCATGGAAGAAATTGGCAGATAGTAAAAATCAATTACGTAATTAGAAATTAGATGCTTTGAGTAGACTGCTTACGAGGAGTCCACGCTCTTGTACGAGAACATTGTTTTTTTATGAAAATGAATGAGCCCTAAAGTTATCAGCGATCTAAGTCAAGTCAAATCTGTAAATTTTTGCAAAAAAATATTCGTCGTCGTAACCTGAATAATTTAATGAAACCATTAAGCCAATGTACTCGTTTGAGGAGAGTCTAAAAAGTATTTAAAATGTAAAACACGACGATGAAAAAAAAACTTTAATGAAGTTCCATCATTTATGATTTTCTTGTTGGTTAATATTCGTACCAAATTATCACAAAAAGCAATTTGAAATGTAAAAAACCTTGTAAACACATAATCGAAGGTATTAGCAAATTTAACCTGGGTTAAAATTGGTTGAAAATGAAATTGTCACCGATTTACAGTTCAAGTTTCGATTAAATTTTAGTACGGCAGGCCAAAAAATCTACTCTGAAAACATTTTTTTCAGTTCTTACCCCAAAAGTTCTATGCTGTAGCAGTGTAGCTGATACCAGAATATTGTAATTCCTTCTCCCGCCCTCTTGTCGTACAACAGCCTGGCGCCTAATTAAACAAGTCCAGTTGAGGGGCTGCAGCTCAGAACTATGGCAAAGAGAGATGCTCCACCGATACTTCCACGCAGCCCCGTGCCTAATGTTATCACAAACGTTACCATAGAGAGAAAAATGCTCTGAAAATTTAAATTTAAGCCCTTCCTCTTTTGAGGAAGATAGTTACATTTTACCGTACAGATAAAAGGAAACTCGTGTAATCTAATGCACAGGAAGTACAAGTTTATTTAATATTTTCCTCTCTGGAAATTACGAGATGAAGCCATTCATGTCTAATTTGATATTTTCAGCGTGTGTTGCATTTGATATTCATTTAAAAAATGAGGTCAAATGGGTTTTGTGATACTTCGATTGATAGAAAATTTTCACATAATTCTACAAGCGTTCACCGACTACCTAACTTTCATTTCCATAATCCAAGAAGAAAACAGTTGACTCAACAGAGTGAACGGCTGGACAAGCGCGTTGCTGTAGAATCACCACCACCAGTGTTCACTCGTAATTCCATCGTGAATATCTTGATATACATAAATAATACAGGAGTCTCAGAAACCATACAAGAAAAATTTCAAGAGCTGCACTATAATTTTATGTTATTTTACCAATAACACCAAACACTTCACTGAAGGAGAAAAATATGATAGTCTAAATCGAAGTCCAAACTCTAATCTGAGGTCTAAAGTTTAATTCTAAAACAGTCCCTGAGAGAGACTGTTCACACGGCACCCCGAGGCCCCGTAACTGTTGGAAACATTTCTCCAACGACATCAAGAAGTAGAATAGGGATGGGAAGAAGCGCAGCATTTCCTAAATTCTTCTGCGAATCCCTCCAGGAAATTTTCAGGAGAGATTCTGACTGATATAAAATTGCGAAAATTTGCATTACCTGTAGGCATATTCAGAGAGGATGCAGATTAAATAAAAATAGGCAGTTTTTTGACCAAGAAGGTTAGGAGCGGATGGCCGGACGGAGTATGTATGTCGTCAAGATGCAGCTGACGACTGATGTCGCTTACATGCAGTTCTGGTCTGTCGTTTCAAGGGACATAGACCTCCAAGCAAAAAGATCCTCGGCGAATTTTTGCGCCATTTTGCTCCTTTTATGCTATTTTTACTGCTCCACTGAAGTCGGAGTAAAATTTCGCTATCGCTTTAACGTTGCGGCTCATCTCCCGCTTCTTTAATGTCCATTGCATCACCTTCTTTATCCGAATGAGTCCTTCAAAATGTGTTCTCGTACTTGCAGAGAAACTGCTCTTGTAACTAAATGCAATATCGCTGCTCAAGTCATTCAAGGAAAATCCAGTGATCGCTGAGCGCTGTCTCCCAGGGTCTGGTCCCTTGCTAACCGGCCAGCAACACGGCATCGCTCAAGAAGGTGTCCTCAGCCTTCTCGTTGTTATCATTTAAATGTCCTAAATAAATTCACTTCAGATATTTCACTTCATGCATCTCAAGCTTGCACAAAAATGCAGGAATACAACACCTACAACTCTGCGCTGAAGGATCAGTCCAAGAAATGTCCTCTATTACCAAAAACGGTTTCATCTATGTTCTTGATCACTGTTTGTTTAATGTTGACTTCAAGTCGGCATCGTGTACGGGGTGTTCTATTTACCGTATAGCCATCATGTTAGTATCATTGGAAAGAACTTTTTTTAATAGGGTGAAATAATTTTAGAAACAGCTTCAAAGCATAGAAATGTGTACACAAAGACATTCGAAGCGTTTGCATACAAATCCAACGCAATAACGGAAACATGGTCAAATTGCTATAGTCTACGGAAATTGAGACCCAATTTACAAGCTCAACTGATCTCGGTTCCTCATTTCCGTCATTCAAATTTTCGAAATGAACCTGAACCAGCCCCGACCCAACCTTGACCTAACCCTAACGTAACCGCGAGGAAGCCAGACAGAACAGAAAACAAGTTGTGCAACTTAAACTCATTTTTAACCATGTTTCCTTCTAGTCTAATTTTCTAAAATAAATTTCTGCAACCCAGAAAGACGAATGCTATCCGATGATACTAAGAGAAAGGCTATACAATTTATAAAACAGCCCGTGCAGGATGCAAACTTAGAGTAAATATTAACCCTGTGTTTGAATGGTTTTATTTTGCTTAATTTCCATGGTATATTATGAATTTCACTTTAATAATTAGTTCACAAACTCCTATAAATTCTCAAATGTTCTGATAAGAAAGTACGCAGCTGGAAATCCTCGTGGCATGCAAGATTGGAGAAAACTAAAATCGTCGCGAAAATTGACAGTTTGACATGTGCGAAAACAACTATGCCCAGGTACATGAGGCATTTCAATATTCAAAAAGAAATAAGACGGAGGAACGGGATTAAAATTCATTTTTTTGGGTTTTCCTATTGAATGATTCACATTGCATGTCTAACTAAATGCCTAAAAAATTAAATAACTACACAATTACGTCCCTAATTGTATTTTAATAAGCATGAGCTAAATACTTTCAATAGAAAATAAATCTTAATCTAGCCATTGTAAGAAATCAACTTTCTTCACTCAGAACTAGCAAAAATATAAAGTTTTTGGTCCGCTAAGTAAAAATCTGAAACCCCAAGAAAAGCAGCCAAATGAATCGGCGAACTCTTAAGTCATACCGCATCTGGATGCATTTATAAGTGAATAACGCTAAACCTTACCTAAGCAGGTTAGTACACACTTGCAGCAAGATCCGTCCGTAATTAATGCACAAAGTTTCCTGCCATTGTTCAAGTCCAGAGTACAGAGAAGGTAAAGGGCCAGCAAAACTTAGGCATTCATACGCAGAAGTTTGGGCCAGAACACTCACCTGAAACTCGACTTTGTAGAGTATGGGGTAGCGGCGGTGCAAGGCGCACACTTTAGAGTGGTCGCTGCACGGATACGGCCTGGTGCTCAGCGACTCTATCGCTTTTTCTTCTTCGGCTGGAATAGAAAATGGAATTGTTTAGGTCTTCATTCAAAACAAAAGAGTGTAAAATGAAAAGCCAAAAATTTCACACATTCTATGCGAGTATAAAAGATTTTATAACTTATCATTTCATTGCTTAAGTTAGTTTAAAATTTTGAATCAAGTATAATTTCACTGAAAATATGTAATTATAAATCTACTTCAATCAGTAATTAAATAGTTCATCATAGAAATCTTTCTACTTCCCGTTTCATCTTTCCCCTGCCACATTGCTAAAGAACGGGTGAAGAAATGCGTTGTCTGATGTTTCCAGCATGAAAAAAATATACGAGGCTAAATCATTATCGAAAATATATATGATCGAAATTTTTCATTTCTTCTCCTACGTAAATTTTTTACCAGTTACATGAAGCTGTAATCATAAGAATTTCTAAAAATTAAAGTTTTTCAGCCGTTCGAGGGCAATAAAAATAATCATAAGTATCAAAGAAATGCAGAATTCAAGGTCAAGTTATCGTACGCCATTAACGCTCCACCATCATTGAGACTGGAGATTTCACTCTATAGGTTTTTTTTTATTATACAGAGTTGATAAATAATTGAGAAAATACAACATTTCTAATTTAGATAGATTGCTACAAAAAACTGTGATACTTTTTCTTAACGCCCAAATGGAAGCATTAAAAAATGCAATAATACTCAGCTCTTCTTGAGGTTCCACAGGCCCTGTTATTCAAGTGAACCTGCAATCTGTCAGAGAAAAGAACTTTAATCAGATCAGACCGCGGTGATCGCTTCAGCAGACGACGTTGACATTATTATCACGATAGGCGGCCAGTTCCAGGCCAACTTCACTAAGCTGCTTGACGATGCGGTGAAGGGTAGAGGACGAAGTAAAACATATTTAAACGCGACGTGAAAGTGGTCAAAGAGTGGTTGCAGCGAAAGAAAATTAGGGCTGGCCGAACTCTGCCGTCTAACTTGGTTTCAGAACTGCCTGAAGGTTCAGATCGATTGCGATGCATCAGGCATAGTGCTGCGCAGATCATAGATTTCCTAAATTAATGAGAACGAAGACGCTTTGTGTATTTCTGAAAGGCTCAGCTGCACAAAGGAAAACATTTTATTGTAAGTTACGGTAGAGAGTATGCTAGTGAGGCATGGTTGCCGGCCATGGCTAGTCCAGCGCTTTGGTAAATAAGAAAGCGCTGAATTGAGTTTCTTGTCCTGTACCTAAAAACTTATGGACTTTTCTTGGTTTGTTATTTTGCTACTTCGGTTGTGGGCTTTGTTCCAGCGCGAATGCGATTTGCTAGCGTTGTTTGAACACTGCTTGTATGGGTTCATTTCTCTTGTTTTCTACAGTGCTGGAAACTTCCGTAGTGATGCGAGAAGATGAGAACTTCACACATTGAAGAAGCGTACACTTAACATTGGAAGGTACGCCCAATTGCTACGCAGCAGTTTAGCTAGCAGAAAGTTGTTCTTTCTAAAGCAAATTTGAAATCTCCTGAGAGACAGCTTTATTTACAATTAGCCCAGAGGCATGCAAGTGTTGCATGTCATGGATGTTTAAGGTATCAACCCGAACAAGAATTCAATTGCATATCTAAGCCTAAATTATATTCTTTGAATTCCAGCTGTGAATGTTGCAAAATTAACTTTAATTGTATCCGCTGCTCATTGGCCTGCTGTCACTGACCCTAATTTCCTACCGCTTTCAGCGTATCCCTTGCCTCAATAACAGGGACTTGCACCATCACAAATTTAACACCAAACGTACCATACTCCCATGAGGTAGACCGATGTCAATGTCACCCCGCTGCAGCTGTTGCTCTCAGCCCCACTTCAGCTTCTGCTGCAGCTAAAAGCAGAGCCATGTTAGAGGCCGAATTCAGGTGGCACTAGGCCGGGAGAAACGACTGAATATTGGCAACCAGAATCAGATAATTTGATTCAAGGTAAGAATGATTCATCTTAATTAAGTAAAAAACTTGATCCTTGTTCATACATACTCGCCATTAACCAGCTTGCAATTTGTCTTAGGTGCGAAAACTTCGTATAGAAAATTTTTACTGTACTCGTACGACAGAACGTGTCCTGGTTACTGCATGGGAGAAGAATTGGGAATGACTTGAAGTTTCTTGTAGGCATAACGAGTGCTTTCTATTTCTGAGAATTTCTGTGGGAACTCCATTCCCGTGTTGCGCATTCGCTCGCAGCTCCTCGTCATGAAAAGTTAGAGAGCTTCCCCTCACAATGCGAGTTTTCCTGATGCTTCTCGAAATGCAAACTTCGTAGCCGTTGCGAGGTCATTATGGAACTTCCAACTCAAGAGACGCTGCACCTTAACTACTACAGCGCCAAGATCAACACGTTTCACTAGTTCGTCCGGTACCCATACTGCAAAAATTCAACGCGATCCATTTTCAATGATAACACATAAATGAGATATAACAAGATTAAGTGAAATGCTAATCCAACTTTGGCGCTGTGTACCGCGATCTTCATCGGTCAAACCCCTCCAATTTCTGAACAATCAAAAGTCTTCAGTTCACCTGTATTTTGGGGCGAATCAGGTCATGGCGATAACTTCCCAATTCCGCCAGAGACTTCCACCATAACATCCTCAGTTATACATGAAAATGGCCGGTGACCATAGGGGACTACACGATTCGAGAGGATTTGGAAGTCGATCCCTTGGGCGGTTTACTGATCACAGCTTCGCGGCCGCATTGTGGACGGCTGGTGGAACTGCAGCGGGTCTCGACATCGCAGTTGTGGGAAGGAGCGGTGCTAAGACATTGTAGAATAGTATGGCAAGTTTGCAATAAGGTGGAAAGGATCCTAGCGTGAATTAAAATCGAAATATGATCGCCGTAACATGGAAAATATAACTAAATAAGAAATCTGAAAAATTCTGGAGTATAATACTGAAATGAGAATAGAAACGTTAAAAAATGAGAGATCTGGAAATCATCGCAGGTACTGACGTTTCTGCGGAAAGGTAACAAATTTAAGTTTTGAAAGAAACCCTAAAGAGGAATCTGCAAGAAAAATATTTTGAAACTATGTACATTCAAAAAATAAACTCAGAACATCTGTCCTGCATCATACTTTGAGCTGTGCGAAAATATTTTTGGAGAAGTTTATGATATGAAAATGAACCGGGCTCCAAGTCCAATTACGAAAAGGTCGTAAAAATTCAAAATCGTAAATTCCAGGCTATTTTTCAATACGATAAGTACGAGTTATCGCATTGCAACGTGGCCACCTGAACTCCACGATGAAATATTTGGATTTGAGAAGTGTTTTTAAGTCATTCCCATCGTACAATACCTTTATCATTTTAAGTTGCTAACAAGGCAGGGTACAATTTTCCTCTGAAGTGTAAGACATAAAATTGAGCAAGCTAGGTCGATGTCAAGTAAGCTTGGTCATCACCAATTTTTCCAAAAGTCTCCCTCAGAGCCAGCCTCGAGGCTGCCCTTGGAGACGGATCTTTCAAAGAGCCTGTGGCTTCTATTCTGAGCTGAGAGCCTCCGGAGTCTAAAATTTGCCTGAGCATCGAACATCCTTAGCCCATGCACTGTATTTAGTCGTCCAAAAGCATTCTAGACACGCTCGGAAAGAACATGCTGACTAGAGTGTTGTCGACGTGCTGAGTAATTACGCCATAAATATCTTTACCAAGGCGCCATCAGCTGCCTCATAAGTAGACACATATTTAAATATGAAAGGTGTAGAAGTTAGAGATAGGATCGGGCACGATCATAAAATATGCTTCACAATGCGTCGTTTGCTGTATTTCATCAAATCAAGTACATGATATTGAAGAACTAAAGCTTAATAATGTGATTATGAAAGTCATATTGATGATATTTTATGTGCTCTTTTCTTGGAACAGTTTCTACCATCTTTGTTTTGAATTTATCTAGAGTTAGCCCCTCAGTTACTGCAGAGTATCCCATCGTCATCGCCACCCATGGCGTGGGTAAGTTTCCGAAAGTTCCTAAACTTCCAAGAATCCTTCGCTCAATTTTAACCAATTCTAATGTTACATCGCTAGAACACCCCGATGAGTGGCTTCTCTTTATTGAAAATTGTATTGAAGCAGACGTATCACACTATACTGCAGGGAATTCGTACTATCATACCACAACCTTTTCTTCAAAAATTTTCTTCAAAATTAGGCCTGCAAAAGTATTGTAGTTTTGGACAACCAGTGACCGCTTATGTCAGTGGTTGTCCATAATGGTTGACCGCTTACGTCAATGGTTGAATATTATGGTTTGTCACTTTCGTCATCATGTAAATTTGCTTAAAGCTGCACCTTTGCGCTGAAGTTGCACGGTGCAGATAAGTTCAATTTTGCAATTCTGATCCGCGCTTTGTAAAAATTTCAAATTTTAGCGCTTGGACGGCACACAAACTCATTCCCGGGAGAAAAGGTTACATTTTTGAAAGCATGGCTGTGGTTGTCATGGCAATGCGCTCATTGCGCCTCCCAGCACCCCCACAAGCTCGGCAGACCTCCTCATTACGCAGGGGAAAGTCGTTGCAGCGCTGTAGCAGGGAATTACCTTATTACGAGCAGGGAAAAGTTAGCGAGGCATCGATGCGAGATCTCATGATTAGCTTGGCTTTGCATGCTTGATTCTTCAAGAGAGGGATCAACGGAGAGCAGCACAAGCTAGAGAGAAATTATTTATACGACAAATAAAAATTGAACAATCATTTTACTCATGTGATTCGTCTACTGAAAAAAATCCGTTTAAAGTCATAACCCGAATGCTGAGTTAATATTACGTCCTATTGCTAAGCGATTCAACAGAGAATGTGAGCAACAGCGTGGGATGAATACAACTAGTAGGTCGAATTAAACGACTCGTTGCAGTCGACGTGCAGTGCAAAAGTTTCTAGACATCCTCTCAAGAATGTCCGTCAAGGTCAATTAGTCATAGAGCAATCCCGAAAATGAGCATGTCTAAGAGCATATGTACGTGCAAATACCATTTTCTTAGCTCTATTCCCCCCGGCAGAAGCGATAAATGGACGTCGTAGTCCTGAACATCCGCTCGATTAGAGCGGCTTCATTCCACGTCGGCGACAATTTGTTTCGCTGGAAAACGTCTTTTGGATATTAAAACGCCCCCTAACGGGACGCGCCAATCGTGAAATTGCCACAACTATCTCCTCTCGATCGTAAAAAACTACCGTCAGAAGAACTCATTCAGCGTCATTGATCTCTGCGAGCTGAGCATCGTCATTGGACAGTCATTTATCTTGGAAATTAATTAGACCAATTTGCGATGAAAATAACAGACGCTCTCACACTAGTATGCTGCGCATGTAGCTGGTGCAAAGGATAATTGGAGCTAGCATGTGATAGCTGAGCAAAATAGAAAAGTTCTTTAATTGGTACATCAAATAATTACATCGTTGGTAACAATTGATGAACGAAAAGCTAAGTATCAGATTAGTATTGGCAGCCGAGGCCGTGCAGGGGACAGCGCTGGTCTCTCAACTCGACTCCATTCAGCTGTGAGTCTGCGTTCCCAACAATAAGCAGTAAATTAATACCACATCCTTAAGAAATATCTCAAAAAAAACTTTTGTTCTATATATCATACACCTCACCACTAGCGCAAGCCGAGGGCCCGAGCTCAAAAATTTCTGCGCATTAAGTAAAATGAATAGAAATAAAAGCCTCAACTTATCGATCCATCATGAAAAAAAATCTGTCCCGCATGTTATACATAAATAGTCGGCGTTTCCCGATGGAAATTCTTCAATCGGAACCATCTTGAAGCACTGTCATTTTTCAAACTTCAGAAATGTACAATCTAATATGTACATAGTTGTTACCGTAGGAGTATTGGGGTGACGAGAGCTTCCAGTGACCTAGACTTGCCTTCAGTAATTATCGCGGCCATAATCCACAAGCTCGCCCAACCCTATATATTGATCTAACCTTTTAATCAAGGGCCCTAGATTTGTCTCGCATTGACATGCCCCTTTAATACGAATATGTCTGTCTATTGACAAGTCCTCTCAACCAAGTTTGGTCTTACTGATATCTCCTTTTGTCACAGTTCCGGCGTGCGGTCGTCATAGTCCGGCCATCAGTTGGAGAAAATCTGACTCGAAACAACGAAGGACACGCAAGCTTCGTTTGCAAGTTGATATTGTAACTCTGCAAAGTCTATTTTAAAGAATAGGGGGATGAGTTTCGAAGTGATCGTATCTGAAATTCAATGTACATATAGTCTTAACCTCTGTTCAATATAAAAAAGATAGCTTATAGAGGGACCAAGTTAGCTAGAAAACGCTCCAACGCCCTACTTTCTCCCGTATACATAATCTTATTTCCATGCTTTCATCATAGTTTTTATTCCATTCGCCAAACTTCAAAAATGGGCAAGTATTTCTCTCAATTTTATTAATGGTGTATATCCTTTTTAGCCATGGGTTATTGATACAAAAACCAGCGACTAACATGTAAAGGAAATCATTTCCAAAAATTTAATAACTGTGTATTCATTTGACAGCTGCTCTGATCAATTTCTCAACTCTCGGTACACTTCGGGAATAATTTTTCCAAGCTGCTACATCACTTTCAATCATCCTGCTCCACCACTGCCTGGGTATCGGTCTTTATTTGACAAGAGCCGATAAAAGAAGGGGCATTATTAGCAATTTTCCTCCTTGAACGTTTCTTTCATAGTTCTAGAATTTGCACTAAGAGACCCAAAATTTCCGAGAGCGGGCAAAGCCCGTTCGATTCGTTAGCTTGGATTTCGGCTTTGCCTTTAACAACATCGGTGCCCTGCACTCCGACAGGTAGCAAATATAAGTCGTGGGTCTCTTTCTATTTCTGTCCCTCACGTCACACTTGTTGCCTCCCTTCCAAATGTTTGCACAGCGAGGGAAAGGCAGACAAAGCTTCTGGGCTTCCGAGCGTCGAAAATCTTGTCACTTTTTTTCCAGGGTACATTCACCTCAGTATTGCAGCGTGTATTTTTTTCTGGTCTTGATACGTTTTGGAGAAAATTTCCTGAAGTTTCTTCTTGGGTTACTCTGTAAGGATTCCTGCAGACTTACTCGTGTAGTTTCAAAGAGATATGGTAGCGAAATATATTCACTTTTCCGGCGCAGGGCAAACAGAGGAAGCGAAATAAAGCTGCCTTATTAGTCCCGAATCGTATCGTGGATTTCGTTTTTTCTGAAGAAATGAACAGGTTAGAACCAACAGAATTGTGGATATAAGATGCTATGTAAATAGAGCGTCCGCAGTGGGAGCCTCGAATGTTTGAAAGCGCTCGTGCCATACGGATCTTGGAATCGCGAGAAGCGGCTCTAGAAAAATGAAAGAGATATACGGGGTACCCCAAAAGTAAGGTACCCTCACCGATATCGGTAGCACTGATACATTAACCTGTTAACGGTCACCGCCCGGGTGGCCAGCGGTGCATTCACACGGTGTTTGTAATCGACAGCAACGGTGTGAATGCAACATCCACGCAAACATCATATGGTGTCAATACCCATTAACAGGTTAACAAATGTTTAGTACTTAATTTCAATAAAGGGTACCTTACTTTTTGGCTACCCTGTACAAGCAGCCAATAATTGTAAAAATTTGTCGATAGAAATAACGGAAAGGATCAGTTACCGCACCTGATCATGTGCAAGTTATTAGCTTGCGAAGAGGTGACTGTAGCGCGTGCTCGAGGAAGATTTTGTGATCAATGTTAGGTCAGGTCAAAAGATCATCGTGTTGTGAGTGGATGACCTCTGGGTAAATTTTTTTTTTCAGTAGAACTTTTTGAATACAATCATGATTGGGCATCCTAAAATACGACTTTGTGAGTGATGACAGAATTTTGAATGTGTGCATTCTGCTTCTTCAACCCGTACGTAATTTTAGATCTCCAAGTTCATAACCTATAACCAGTGTCTGAACCAAGAAAATCATAGTTACTTATTTACAAAGAAGTGCCTTGGATACTTCTTACTTTCCTGGATTGGCTGCGCACGTGTCATTCCAGTACGAGGTAGCATATGTATGTATCATAACGTTCATCATAAATTTCTTGACCAGCGATACACGACCTTTTCAATGCTGCTGGGGATTCTGGCACGCATCTCGCCATGCTGTGACTCGTATTTCACCATCCACGAAGTTTCTTGTTGCTAGCAAACTGTCGACAGCTGCCATCTCTTTTGGTATTATACTTTCAAAGCCTTGTCAGCGCGTTGACAGCGCGCCATCTTTCCATTTCTGATGGCATAACAAGTGCACGTTGTTTCTTGATAAACGTCGTGTCTAATTTCTTGACCAAGATGGGAAACCTAATTCCCTCATTAAAAACTCGAAGTTATTGTACAACAATGCATTATTGCTTATTTTTATTTCTGATTGCAATAACAGTTTCCAACAGCAACTCTCACATCTTGCAGAGGTAGCACCTTGTACTATGACAATCTTTCTGAATGTATATTTATGTGGCTGCCCGTTAGGTTTGCTGTTGTAGTTGGCATAAACTTTTGTCCATTATCTTCTATGCATAGACTCTCATTGTATCTATAAAGTGAAGCTCACTAGGTTTTGAAAATATCTCGAGAGCAGGGCTACACATCACTGTGTTGCTGCTTCACTAGCG
The DNA here is from genome assembly GCA_014899125.1 of Orchestia grillus. Taxonomy (NCBI): domain Eukaryota; kingdom Metazoa; phylum Arthropoda; class Malacostraca; order Amphipoda; family Talitridae; genus Orchestia; species Orchestia grillus. The sequence goes on from VOMN01128093.1 coordinate 18,551, forward strand.
GGCCGGGATCCAGCCCTACTGAGGCTCTGGGGAACTCTACGCAAAGATCTGAAAGTCCTAATGGTGAGGAGCGGAAATCAATCGCCTAGGATGAGTGGTGATTAAGAGAGGGAATTCAAGAATCTTAAGGGAATCGCAGTAGCATGCTTAGAATTATCCATCTGAATCATTGGTCTAATTAATTCATCCTATTAGTCATGGAAAACTTTCTTTTGTGATCATTCACTAGAATTTTGCATTCACAGTTACAAAGCGTGAAGATTCCTCTTCATCTCAGTACGAATTAAATTTTTCGTTCGAGTGGGCTGTAATATAGCTTTGTAGAAATTTTAAAACAAATGAAAAACGTTGCCGGGTATGTCGACACCTAGATTTAGACGAATCATTTTATCTTTCATGTTGTAGTCAGAAGGGAAAAATCTGACGCTCGTGATTCCCGACACGCGGGCTCGCCACGGCCTATTATGCAACGACCCAAAAAGTCTTCCTATAGATCATTATTTTAAGTCGTTTTTTAAAAACAAAATGTAATGAATAAAACCGGCGTTTTACACCAATAATAAATCTGCTAACTGGCACTCTCAGAGGTGCGGAGCTGAAGCGTCAGAGCTGCCAGCATTTCTTACACAAATCCAAAGATTTGTCAGGCTCGGTCCAAATCCAATAAAAAGCTGAGTATTGATGAGTACTATTAATTAATTATCCGTTATTTTCACTAGGCAATTTCATGCACGCTTTAGCAAGCTTTAAAAGTCCAATCATTATCCACGTTCGCTAATTAAGTTTCAGGACGTAAAAAATTGTTGTGTAAAAATCGAGCGAGCGAGAAAAGTTTGAGAGTTTTAGGCAATAGTATGTACAACAAATGAGCTCAGCACTATGGAGTACAAATTTAAGCAGGGGTTCTAATTATTACAAAGGAAATTCAATCTCAGCGTACTACGTAACCTAGAAATATTTATTCATCGGCATAGAGTAGAGTTTAAATTGGGACGTTTATCACAAATCTTTGATTTTAAAGTCAATACTTTAATACTTTCAATTAATACAAAGTAGCACAACTTGTAAAGCTTTGAGCTCGCAAACCTTACGAGAATCACTCATGATATTTCAATAGCTGTTGTTCATGCAATGCCTAAAAACTCGAATGATTTTCGAGAGTCGTTCCTTCCAATGAGAAAAGTGAAATTGAACATGAAATAAATCAGTGTAGTGATCAGTCAGTGGGACTGTGCAGTTCATATCTCTTATCAGCCGAGCTAATATTTCTTTTAAGCTGCATCAACCCCAGCCAACCTTTGGCCACTCTTCAAGCTCAAAGAAAACCAGATTTCCTGGATTGTTTGAAAGCAAGAACGAATGGAACCAACGGAGGATGTCAGCTTCATCACGAGTAACAACAAACAGGAGAAAATTCTCTCATTACCGACGGGAGTTGGTTCTGAAACCTAGCCAAGGCATACTGGGTCTCCATTAAAGTCGAGTGGCTTCAAAATAAGGCGGCGTTCAGGGCCATCACGGCTGGTATATCTGCTCCATAATTACCTAATTGCCCGTAAGGTCCTCCTTTCTTCCAGCGCGCTCTGCCGTGTGACGCAATAACAGTAAGAGCGCTGATTAAGTCCAGGCGAACTCAACGCAATCAACAGTTTATGGAATGTTCATTTATATGTAATGGCCATTGAGTCCCGTGAGATCAATGTTTCAAGAAGTTCTAAAACCATGACAGTTGAGTACGCAACACGAATACCAGCCTGGCTGCCAAGGTCACCATTGTTTCTAAGAGAGACAGTTTTTTTAAGGATTAAAAGACGAGCTATACATTGTTGTGATTTACAATCGGAATGGTTATGTGAACTGTTTCTAAAGGGCTATGTGAGTTTCTAAATGGTTATGTAAACTGCTTCTAAAATATTTAGATACTTGCGAAAAAATATTGATGGACTCCCACGTTGAAGCAAAACCTGCCTCGTCGCTTGCTTGCTCGGGCTGTGAGTCAATCTTGCGTTAAGCATTTAAAAGAGGTCGAATTTTTTTTTAAATTTCAGTACGTAATGCCTAAAACAATGTACGTTTCTGGTTTATGATGCACGGCTGCATTAACTGCATAGTGTTGTCGTGCGCATTCATGAAAAATATAAATAACCCCAGAAATATTCCAGTTCATGTTCTTTTGGGAAAAAATAATTACAATCCCAAACTGCTCCGTAAAAAAGCTACCTACCTAAGCTAGTAGGCCTTGAACTCAGAACACTAGGATACTTCTCACATGCATGAATATCTCCGCATGAAAACTGATAACCGGAAGCACTCGCAGTTGAAAATTCTTAATGATAAATCAGCTGGGTCGAACATGAATAGCTAGCGAAGTAAGGAGGCTTAGCTCCCAAGACGAATGATTTAGAGCCTATATTAAATAAGCGTTAGAGTGGCAGTGCTTGGAAGATCTTTATGTCTGCAGGTGTGAAATTAAAGAGATTTGGTTTCACCTTAAATTACTTCATCATTGTGCTATAATACATTGAATTGTAGTATCCTAAAGATAATAAAATTGTAAAGATTGGTTGACAGGCTGAAGAACGTATTCCTGGGAGGGCACTCGACAGAGTACAATGGCAATACTCGCGGACTTTTCCCTGCAAATGTTAAGCATTTATTTTCATGAGGCAAGTAATCTAGCTATTTTCACATAATTAATCACGATAAAGTTTCAGAACATCATATGAAATGTCATTTAGTAATTTATCCAAAGTAACACCAGACGTCGATTCCTTAGAGCGAACACAAAGATATTCATTTACCAGCCAAGTCAGAAACATTGCTCAGAGTAAAATTTTTAGGTCGAATAAAATCCACGGTGTTTAGTCCGAGCATTTCAGTGATGGTGAAGTCGTTACGCCGTACACTGCCCTACAGCTCTCACGTATAATGCGAAGCGCTGCAGTGCACCCTAGGGGGCCGTGACACGATGCCATCACCAGCCTGAGATAAAACTGAGCATTAAAACATGTCTTGTGAGGGCGAGGTGCACGGCGGGGCTCGAGCATTTCTCTGCTGGGACTGGAAAGGCCTGAGCAACTTTTTTTAACCGTATTTCTTAGATTTTTCTTTAAGAATTGCAGAAAAGTTTTCAACGTTGCGCACTGGCCGTAAGACTTGCGGCTTAGGGATAAAAATTGTTGCAGCAGCTCTAACAAACCTGCTTAAGCGCAGCTCAATTAATTTCTTGTTGACTATCGTTATTCACATAGAGACCGAGCCTACGGAAACTTAATTTTTGGTGGAGCTTATTTTCGTTATTTTTCCTTAAACAATTCTCTAAATATCAATAAAAGAAAAAATATACCTGTAAGCTCAAAAATGGACAACATTATTATAAATACATTTCTAACAGCCTTGTAGAACCAAGCTATGTCTGAACAACTCGTACAGAGGCAGGAGTTAAGAAGTTTTATGTCTTTCCTCATATTTCCGTAATTAATTTTCTTAATGACGTTACGCCTCGTCCTACAAATGCTGTCAGCTCTAAGCCTTAAGCGGATCTTTCACGGAGGCTCTTATACAACACAACCTCAACGCAGATGTTATTAAAATCTTACTCTTAAACTCCATCGCTCACAAAGTTTTATGACAACTCGAGAGAAGCCGCCTTATTCAGAAGAGACCTACTTGAGGGAAGCCTGCTTCACAAGAGGCCCACTCGAGGGTAGCCTGCTTCACAAGGGGCCCACACCCCGACAAATGCCAGGGCGTTTTCCATCCTGTAAGACGACGATGAGACGCTCCGCTCAGTTCCTTATCGTAGGCCGCCACATCGCTTCCATTTATAGACTTCACTTCCTTGCGATGCTCAGAAGCCAGGACGTGGAACCGCTTGAAATAAGGTTCCAATTCTCAAGTGACCCACGAGTATATTCGGGTCGAAGAAGTGATCTCTCATTACTGTATTTTATTTCCATTGCTACCGATTTTTACTCCCAAGGTTCGATCATGGTGAAATTTATGTGATGAAATTCGGCGTTTCTATGAGTACTCCCAGGTTTTTTCTCTTACGTCAAGGTCGACAAAAGCGTTTAAAATTTCATTTTACCGGACACTCGGCTTAATTACTATTAAATATCAATCCTTCAGCCGAAAGAATTGTTTCACTCCAGCATACATAGGGTCAAGGAAGTTTGGATATCACATTTACGTGGCAAAATGATCGCACAAGAAAACATAAGCTTTAAACATGAATATGCGTTCAATTTACCCTGTCAGAGCAGGGTAAATTCGATTTACCCTGCCTTTCGTTTGAAATGACTCAACAAATTTCACGACGGTTTTCTTGTACAAGCTTTTTCACTATAGAACATTTAGAGAGTTGCAAAATAAAGTAATATGGTACGGTACAGAACTGTTCAATACAGCAGTAAAGTACGATACAGAGTTGTCCAATATTACAGTACGGTACAGAGCTCTTCAATTCAGCAGTACAATACGACGCAGAATTGTTCAATAAAGCGTACAGTACGGTTCAGGGCTGTTCAATATTACAGAACGGTGCAAAGTTGTTCAATACAGCAGTACAGCACAGTACAGAGCTGCTCAATACCGTTATACGGTACTGTACAGATCTGCTAGATTCTGCAATACGGTACAGCACAGAGCTGCCCAATGCCGCAATACGGTACTATCCAGAGCTGTCCAGTGCAGCAACACGGTACTATCCAGAGCTGTCCAATGCAGCAACACGGTACAGTGCAGAGCTGCCCAGTGCCGCAATACGGTACGGTACAGAGCTGCTCTGCTACTTATAATACGGAACGCCGTGTTCTCAACTTGGCTTGCTAATAACGGATCGAATATACCATACAGGCGTTACAGTCGCTCTTGTGGTTAAAGTGTCTCAGTTATAAAATCAAGAGCATTGAATGTCTAATGCACAAAAAAAATGAAAATTAGAACCGGTTTCACTGTGGAGACATTTCACTCACGCGCAAATAATTGTGAAAGGAAAGTCAAAATTCTTTGTGAGATAATCCTGTTTTGGCTACAAAAAAAGTCAGTCAAATATTCCTTAATTAAAGCCTCTTATGAGTTTGTAATTGTTGGGTAATTTAAGCTTCCCATTTTTCCTGTCTAACAAAACACTCTATAAGTATACTCTGTGGATGTATAAACGATTGCTCTGGAGCAGATGGTGTTAGGAAAATAAATTTGAAATCACATCGAAGCTAAGTTCCGTTGGATGCCCAGGCATTGCCCTGACCCGCCGGGTGGTAGATGAGATTCAGCACTCATTTTTTTCATTAAGTTCAAATTCATTTACTTGAGTCACGAGCCAAAAGCTAAGCGATCCCGAGAAAACCGATTTAGCATTTCTCGAATGAGAATTTCATCCCGCCATAACTTCTCGGAATTGCCGAGGCTGAGATGGCAGACGAGTCTAATGAGAGGACTGACTTTGCCAGTCCTTCTGAAGACCTCGCGCACTCGCCTCGAACTCCAGCGAACTCAGGCAAGGATTGATGTCCAATTCGTTTGAGAAATTAAAAACTTTGCACGCATGACATGCAGAGCGTGGTGAGCCATAAGGCTGCATTTCCACGATGCTAATATCATCATGACCTGGTCTTCGTTATGTGAGGCCTTCACATGTGTAAATCTAGATTTTCCCGCTTCATGGTCTTGTAATTTGCTACCTATGTTGTGTTCCAGTGATTCGGTTGGGCTACGGTCCCACATGCCAACTATCATCAATTTTTAATATCCCCCCAACTAAAATATCTCCGGATTAACTGAATGTAATATTAGGCTGTCAGATGTGTCGAGAGTTTTTTCCATTAAAAACCAGGGAAAGATATATTCAAATATGAAGCCAATTTTTGCATCAACGTGCGCAAATAATTGATAGTGAAATGAAGTAAGCACTTTGTAATGAATTTCATCAGCATGACGATAAGGCACTGTACTGATAAAATTATAGTACATTCATGTACACCCTCATTACTTAATGCAACCCATGAAAGCTCCCTCTCCTGCAGCTGGGCACCAGCAACACCCTCGCATCATCGAGAATTCATTCATTCTCTCTTTCCTATGACCCTATGTACAGGTAGTGTACGTTGCACGTGTGAAATTTTCCAAAGAATTTGTGTTGTCCACTTATTATTTATAAATACCATTTGTAAATCGATAAGTTATTTACTTCAACTATGATTTCGTATCGACAAAAATCTTCAAAATACGCTTGACCAAAACAAGTATGGAGCGTTTGGCGTATTGCGTTTGTTCATTGGTCGACCTATGGTACAATAAACATGCATTTAGTTATAGTATGCTGACCTACAACTTTATCCTGAACATATGACCCTCAAGTTCTTGAGTTCCCCAAACGCCCGGAAAGTTCATATCGCTTTCTTTGGGAGAGCCACAATGGAGCAGCTTCTTCAATCTCGGCATTCCTGTCTTGAATCACTGAAATCTTTTACTAGTGACTTTCATCTTTGAATTTCTGGTCTAACAAAATTCTGACTGTTGAGCGGAGTGAAGAGTGGCCGATAGGCCAGCACGCAGATCCCAGGAGATCAAACGAGCTCAGCATTCACCTAACCTCGCGACGTGGTCTGGCCGCCAGCGGTGCTCGCAGGCAAAAAGGTTGCCTGCAAAGAACACACGACATGCGAACAAGCAGCGGATTTGGGACAGCCAGTAAAAAACCAACATATCTTCTGCTTTCAAGACATGTTTTGAAGGGGCAGTTTTGCAGCATTTGGCCTTAAATTTCAAAGCTTTATGCGTATCCTGAGGGCGAACACTTTTCATAGTGAATGCTACTATTTTTTCTGGGGAATTTTTGAAGAAAACTTGTCTGCAGGGAACTAGAAAATATTGGTTTGGAAAACTCCCTTTGACTCCATTTGATGCTATCAAAACACTGCTCATAATTGCTCCAGTTTCAAACTGAGTTTAAAATTGTATCGCACAGTGAAGGCTGGATTCTGACTTTGCTAGAGTGCACTGTAATACTTTGCACTCATAATAGCCAAGAACACAGCTCTGTTATCTCTTCGTTTCGACGTATGTTATTACAGCTGCTTGTTTGTTTCCCAGCGAACTTAAATCTGAAATGATTGAATGAAAAGCCTCCTTTTGGTTCGTGATACTCTGAAAAGCCTTTTATTGGTCCGTGATACTCTGGAAATGCAATATCGAGGAAGCACGAGCAAACCAGGTCGAGGTTATTGGCTCGGCAATCTACAAATAAAATTATGCCAAACATAAAATAGAAGTCAATATACTTTTTTTCAATATGTTTTATACGTGTTCATTCATAAGGTTCAATTGTGCACCTGCACTGTGATTACAACGTTTATGCTAAAAGCTTGAATCAACCATTCCCTTGCATCACTACATCTCTCTTTATACGTCGCTTGAGCATCAATACGATGCGCCTAACAGCACTCCCACGCAACCGCCATCTTTGTTAATGATTAATTCTTTACAAGTGCATTTAAACATGGCATTTATAGCACTGAAATCTGAACTAAATGAAAGTCGTAATGTTGTGGACCAAAATTCAATTTTACTTCATCCACTCAGTGGTTTTCTCCTAGGATGATCAGAGCGGTAAGTGACGGCCCTGAGCCCGTCCGATGGAACCATTTTGCACACCTTAAAGTGAGCATGCCTCTCTACATCTACAGATTATCCTCAGGAACGAAAAAAAGTGGTTTTATTTACATCATGTCCAACTGAGATCAAGATTGTAACGCTCGGATTGCTTTTATGGGCCTGCACTACATTTTGGGACTAAATTATGTACATTTTTAAGTATCTGTTCGCCATCACCTTCGCCCATAAAATCTATCAACGGTCCTAAGTGCCACATGAACTGTTTCTAACTTCTTAACTAAGGAAATGGAGAGGGAAATCAAACCATCATTGTTACGTGGAATTCATGCTCATGAGCTCAGCTGCTGGCCAGCCAAATTAACAAAGTGTGGCTCATTAATCTTCATTGCTCTATAAATTTTAATTCAGTACTTGAGTCGTGCCATGACGTTAGTTCCGTTGTCTTCTCCGAAACTTTGCAGATCTTTAAATATATCGCGACAAGGGCTTCAAAATTAGCAACGAGTATTGATGATGAATTTCATTGAGCTCCACTATTACTAAAGAGTTCTTTAAATAAGGCAAGACGTTTGTTGCCCTCGTAAAGTGACTCAGCGATTCGTAGTATAATATATAAATGTATTCGTGCAGACATTCATACATCGTAAGCAATTGTTACCCATTTTTCACACTCAAGTCTTCAAGTCAACACCAAGAAACTGTTCATCAACTCCGCTCAAAATTTAGGAATAGGCTAACTTCTCGACCTCTGTGCGTTTTATCTGAACATTGTGAACGTCGCCCTCTAGTTTGGCCCCATCGAAAGCATCGCGCTTCCAAAGCCAGATGTTTTATGGAACTTCGCAACAAAGCTCAGCTCGTTATGACGCTGCAACTGACATCAATCGAAATGCTAATTTTACTTTTAGCGATTAACTCACTGCTTAAAAAACGATACTAATATTGAAAATTCATGATTTTGGGGCGGGATAAAGGCTAAGGAGGAATATAGAAGCTAAATCGATAATACAATGGCAACCCTAAAGGGCCTATCACTCGATCAATTAATGTCTGACGACAGTATCAGCATGCCCTTAAATGTAGTCGTCGAATGCTGAATCCAGAATAGACGGAAACGTTAGCATTCGACCCCCATATTTGGGTGTCTTGCGACCCTGTCTTCAGACACTGACAGACCGTGTGAAGGACCCGTAAGTCCTGCCGTAAGAGGAGATCGTGCACACCTCGTCCTGCCCCGAGCAGGGCTGGGATCCACGAGCGCTGCGTTGGCTCGGTCACCACCGTCTTAATGATCGCCGAATTCTGCTGCAATGCTAAAATTTTGCCACCTGTTCCAGAAAGTTGTGGGTTGGGCGGGCAGGGAATTTGCGAGGGGTGTGGCAAGACCTGATTAAGCAGTTAATTAACTCCCATGAATTATTGATGATGGTCCATTTTAATAAGAAAACCTCTAGATCAAATGCAAGAATTAGGATAATCTTTTACACAGAAAATATACGTGGAGGTGTATGCAGTTTCTAATTATATTTATACGAAAAACGAGCCTAAATTATATAGAATAATAATATTTTAAAACATTTTTTAATATTTATCTGTATCTGTTAATTTTTAATTTTCAAAACTGACAATTGTAATGTAATATTAGTTACAACTGAAATAATAAGCAAACAGTTTCAATAGCACATCTGTTATTTAAAGTTAAAGTGAAAGGACTAGTACCTCTTACCTCTAACTAATAATGCTACTTTTATGTTAATTACTGAAAGCACAGAATTCTTATATCAAAGTCAAAGTTACATTTTCTCAACCAGTATCTCGAACTCTACAAGAAGCCAATCAGCGATGAACTTTAAAAAGTAACAAATAAAAAAATTTCTGACCGAGTAAATCGAACAACTAAAATCTTATCTCTCAGCACGGAGATTCTTCAGATTCTTTAAATTGGAAACCGATGATAAGTTTTTAGAGGCTTTGAAAGTACAAATATTTCCTTTTAGCGGCCCAGCTTTGAAGGGCTTCGAGTTACTTGAGGGTGAGCCGCACACCAGAGCTTTGTATCGGAGATCACCGCAATGATAAGTCTTCTCATTACTCGACTTGGGTCTTCAGGGCCCCAGGCATTCCTGTTCTCAAGCCAGCTGAGTCGTTATTGCATCTACAGGTAACGATAGGTGCAATCCAAATGACAGTCTAGTGTACAAAGTGGCAAATATTCGTAAACAGAAAGCAAGAACAGTAGAAACAAAAGTGGTTGAGCTAGAAAAATATAAATGATCCTTTACAGATGTTTTATGGCTGTAGTCAGAGAAGTACTCTCTAGTGGGACATAGATAGAAGACTACGAATTAAGAATGAAATTAAGACTACTTCAGGTAGCCACACACCCGAGATTACTTGTCCACAGACTACTTTGAGCACAGCATGCTTTTCATGATGTAATCGTGCACCCCCCACGCTGCCACAACACCTATTTCTAAGCAGCTCCTTTGCAAGTAGGAGATTGAATTGTCGCTTTTATTAATATAAAACTCTATTTTAATATATTTTCGAGTAATAATTAAAGGACATCGTTTCACCTTCGATTTCACAACAAAAAATGATGGTGAAGTTTCACATGTTTTTGTTTACTCCAACGCTTAAGTCACTGTGAAAGAATTAGAATGTTCTGAGCCATAGCTGACTTCACCCACTTTGATTTACAACTAAACCAAACTGCCGCCTCGTCATCCCGGGCACCTCACAATCGATCAGCATGAGCATAACTATCAGTATTCTGTCAGTGTGACTTCGTCCTTAACATAATTAAAATTCACCATCAGCAACTCTATCGCAATGACCATCTCCGCTGTCCTCAGGGCCAGATGAACGCATATCAGGGACAATTAATGGCAGTCAAATGCTCGAATGTTTTTTTTCTATTCCGTTGCAAAACAAATTGCAATTTCCATCATTGGTCTGCAGCTGGAATGCCGGCCAGGATGATGGAGCAGATTTGAATTTATGAGAGAGTGCGGTTTTTCTCGGCCGGCTGGTTTTGTCCCAGGGCTGTGGCATAGAAGATATGAAGAAAAAGAATTTCCATTCTTCTGAACCTCCGCTTAAAGTTTAGAGCTTTGAAGTTCAGGCTTTAGAATGATGCTATCTCTGGAGCTTGGGTAAATTTTGTGCCAGTATTCTGAGCGTGGTGCAAGTAAAGCTCAAAAGTTTGAGTTGGGATCTGATAACATCTAAGCTCATAAGTGCATTACAGGGTAGGCCATAAGTTTCCTAAGCTTCCACACATAGTAAAAATTTTACATTGTTTGTTGGACAACCATTTTACTAACATAATGTGCTGCATGTGGTTACCATTGTTTTGAAAACATATGTTTTCCTGTTTCCCTCTGTTGATGAATATGCATTAACATTTTCTAGAGTATCTGAAACAGAAAGAATTCAGATTATACATTTTCCTAGGTATTAAAACCTATACTCTAGTCTGTAATAGCCGCTACTTCCGTATTCGCTGATTGCCATGAAAAATATAAGTAAGTTATTTATTTGAAAGTCATGTTTCATACTGAGTTCAACGTTAATATGACTATATCCCGTTTTCATAAGGAAATACTAAATGTGTGCTGAATAATTTTAAAATCAGACATGAAAATACTGCAATATTGTAAATTCAGGACTACAGAGCAGTATGAGAGACAAGGAAGGGAACTGAAAACATTCAGCTTTTGCTGTTGCATAAGCTTAGTGGTACATTTTAAACGTCACTCTGGATTAAAAGTTCTTGAAAATAATGCTGTTTCTTCGCAACTATCTGAATTACGTACTATGAATACCAAGGAGAAATATGTTTATATAGCGCAGCAAATGCAGCCCTTGCGAAGACGCCTCAGGGGAAACTCGACTCCGTCAGCAAGCAGACCGCGGTCGCGAAACTTGCATTTCGTTGATGCCAAATATTTCTGCACAGAGCACAAGAATCGCAACTCTTTCTCTGTGGCAACGCAGTCTAAGGGAACCTCTCTCGTAAGTTTTGCGCAGCCATCACTGTGGGCTTCGTGAGTCTTACGATATTTTTGTACGACCTAATGCACCGGAATGCAAGATAAGTCCAAAATAACAAACGATTTCTCCGGTAAAATCTATCTCCTCACACGCATTTTTAACAACATGACACATTCTTCTTCCCCTTCTTGTTCCTGTTTGTTTTGGATGTCCGTAACATATCCTTAGTAGTTTGCATGTAACATTTCTGCAGGAAACACTCCATTTTGCCCATCAGCTCTGTATAGGCAGCCGTAATTTATTGAGCAAAAACAGAACGCTCTGCAAAGCATGACTTCTTAACAGAAGCTATTAAAGTGCCAGATTTGAGATCAAATTATTCTTTACTGTTTCCATGCTAGAGTTTCTCCATCGTAATTTTTCTTAAAAAGCCGTAGAATGTTTCATTGATTCTTAAAAAAGATGCTCAAATTGAGGGATATGAATAGTTATTATGTAAAATTTTACCTGTGTCGTTATGAGAAGAAATTTTACTCAGAAATACACTCACTAATTGTAAAAATATGAAGAATCCCACTAATGTAGTGTATAGTTTTAGGATATCAAATTGAGCTTACAGATTTTTATTAATCGAGCACGTAAACAGGTGCGGGAACTCAAGCTTATCAGGGAATTAAATTCAAATTTCTCGGAAAAAACTTCAACCTATCCCTGAAAGTTAAGCTGCCCGAACCCAGCCCTCCGAAGCGTTAGCTAACGAATTAGCGCCAGGAAACTTGGTTGTCGGCTTTCTTGGTACCAGCAAATTCTGAACTTAAGACCTTTGATAAAGCCATTTCCTTCAAGGAAGTTTGCATTTCTGATCTATTAAATATTGGGACAATGACACTCGCTCAAACGACGTATTCGTACAAAGCGCACATCTTTGAAATGATGCGAACCGATAATTTTCTCGAGCTATTCTGTATACAACTTATGCGAAGCGTTTGGAGTAAACATTTTTTCGGTAGAATTTTTAATAACAAAATAGGCAAGCGCTCAAAGCGTCGTGATTTAATGTTTTTTACAGTAAAAGGACAAATGATTCAATATTGGACGGCTTCAAAAAACTGTGGCCAGCTTTCCATACAAAGCTCACCACCGTCTTGTCACAAAATTAGTCCCTGTGCTTCACGAATGATGAATTCTACATCAGTCATAAGGTATTTAACTGAACTCGACGGCCGTCAGGTGCATTAAAGAGACAAATATAATATCTATGAAACCCTGAAATTACTGCACTCTCAGATTTATGTAGATGTCCTTGATATCTGTGAATGATATCATAGATATCGACGGCAGATATCGACGTCTTCCCTGTTTTCTATTTAGAGACGGAAAAATTTGGGCACTCAATAGCACAGCAAGAAATTTTTCTCGTCTTGCAACCATCTTTTTCTGGTTCTAGAGATAGGATTACGAGGATTCAGTTCATACTATAGCAAAAAATGACGCGCTATATTTCTTCAACCGCTTTTTGTAGCTTTTGCAGCTGGACCAAGGGCAATAAATAAATTAAGAAAAAACTTTGAAATTTCGTTCGAATTTCTAAGAAAATTTGAAGTTTCTCCAATATCTTCTACGCGTGTATACGTTTAATGTAAAACTACAGAAAGATAATATTTTTAGATTATTCATTTTATTCCACGTTATTGCACCAAATACAAAAAACTTGAATTAACAAGCCCGCATTCTTTACTACCGATATTATTAACATTCCGGTTAACGTTTTCACAACCCTTCCAAATTTGAAACCAGTGATCAGAAGCTGCCAGCGAATTTAGTCATCGAATATGCGAAGCTGACGTCGGCGACATCGAGCGAAGTAAAGAGGAGCTCAGTTTTGACTTTCTGTCACATTGGATAGGTAATATCAAAGCATTGGCTTCAAAGTACGATGAATAATGAATAGGTTACCATTAAGCTGTCAAGCAGTCTTAACAGCCACGTACAGATAGCATAGCTCGGCAATTCAATTCTAAGTGGTACTTGAACAAAAATGTAATTTGTTTATTCTTATTAGCATCGTGAAGCGTGAAGGTTATCACAAGTCCCCGTTGAAACGTAAGCTTGCTTCGCTCGTACATCCTAATTGAATGCCTTTAAAGTCTCACAGAGATTTAATGGGTTAATATGGCACATATATAGAGGAAAACTTAATTGGCTCTATGCAGCGGCCGTGTTTGTTGATGTTGCGCGAGATATCTGGCACCAGCTCTGGCCTCCTGGCCGCCGCCCTCGAGACTTCACGTACCTTGTGCAGCCAGTCGGTAAACTTGCTACTCTTCAAATTTTTAACATTATAAATTGTTTCTAGATCACCGAGACCGTTTGTACGTTCTCGTTGAGACTGAATGATTCTCCACTGAAATTATCAAATTATAAATTCTTCATACGCGTTGGTTTAAGTTCGTTAAGTTAATAAATTATTAGTTTTTGATGCGCGTTTGTTTTAGTTTATTTAATCACATTGAATTAGCAGTTGTTCATATGCGTTGGTCTGAGCTCGTCCTGCAGTCCACGCAAGAAATGCATTGAGGACGTCGAGCGAAGCAGGCCTCACAGCCGTCACATGTACTGTACGTCCAGTCACTTCAGGTCAACAGGTAGAGCCAAGCACCACCCTGTGCTCTTCTTCTCCGGTCATTTTAGTAAGGTCCAGATAGAACGGAGGAGAGGAAAGGGGTATTCGAGTGAAATTTACTGAAAAATCTTGTACCCCAACAAGCATGACTTTCCTTCAAGGAATATCAACTCATAACTCACGGTACTTCTAAATGAAACAGCAGAGGTAGCTGTTACTCCAACATAGACGGACATCAATTCTATATTTTACGATGCAAAACCTCCATTCGAGAGTTTTACATCGCTGGATTGTGAGGAAGGAAGGTTTATGCTGTAAAAAATGTGAACACTTATTCGAATTTGAGGAACTGTGATAGTAATCCCTCTTTCCAATAGTACAAAAAGTGTGTTTTTCGTGACGATGAAAATATTGGGGCATTGTCTGATTTAAGGGTCATCGTAATTCCCATCCCTGATATTCTGATTGTAGCAGCTGTAGTACTGAAACTCTTCAGGTGTTTCAAGAATGTACAAAATATATATTACTTTTTCGCCTACTCTATTGTTTTATTCCACAAAAGATCTCCAAAAACTTTTTAAAAGATGGAGCAAAATTTCATTCCACATTTTAATCTGGTTCAAATTTTATGATTTACTTTACATTTTTATTTTTCCTTATAATATCCCTTTCCCTATTTTGTACATTTAAGCATCATCTTTTATTCTAGAGGTTTGCTTCTCACAGAGATAACTTTTAGTTTGCGCATACCCGTACAACCATAATAATTATACATTAATATATAAACAGTAAACATCATTATGGTTGCGTTCCTAAGCACCAAACGAGAAAGATCATGCTGCATTAATGTCACATTAGCGCACGCCATTTCCATGTCCGCTGGCGTTCCGAGCTGGCGCATTTACAAACAAGCTGGAGGGCAAAGCATCCTTGCGGTCTAGAAACTTTTACCCTCTCTAAAACTCGGAACCATTCCCGGAAAGCCTGGCTGAATTTGCCAGGAAGATTGAAGTAAGAAACTTGGGAACTGAAGGGATCACTGAGACTTGCCTACGCTGCGCAGCAGTTCTTTAATCTTTGCATCCACAGCGAAGCGGTCAGAGATGCTTGCGCTCATGGAACTGAAATAAGACGAGCTTTGTTCAATTACGGATTCGTGACCAAACAATGAGAAACGATACTCGGCTTCAACTTTGTACGATAGCAAACTGCGTTTACCTCAACCCAGAAATGCATCAATGAGTCAGAAATAAATAATTTCACGTTAGCGTTCATTAAGTATGCACAGTGAGAGTTTTCTGTATAACTTTTTTACGAATCTTTGAGCACATCGTCGCATTTACTAACTCTTAAATTAAGCAAGACGTAAGATTGCGCTGTAAAGGGCTATGGATTTGATCGCACAATGGCAACTTATATACTGATGAAAATATTAACTTTCCAAGATTCCCTAAGCCTTTATAAATGTGCATAGAAACATTCATGATACCTTATTTCCTAGAGCACAACTGGACCACTCAACAATCAAATCGTGACGCAGAACAGAGTGTCGGTATGATCCTTTAATTGTTCTAAGCTCTTTTCCAAATCGTGAATCTAAAGAGCTCTCGAGCTGATCTAGTCGAATAAAGCCCAAGGACTTGGCGTTAATAGAATATAAATTTTTCCCCTCTCACATCGATACGAGCTGCGTTAAATCAAACCAGCAACTTTATGATTGAAATACATACCAGAAGGATACGCGAGAGTGACAGCAACTGCGGCAGCAGCATTGTGAGTAGCAACTCCAGCAACAACAGCAGGAGCAGCGGCATCAACAGTGTGAGTAACGCCTACATCAACAGCAGAGCGTCAGCAGAAATATGTGTAACAATTCCAGCGGCAACACCAGTATATATAACAACAACTGCTTAGCAGCAGTATCATCTGCAGTGGCAGCAACATCTCCAGCAGGTGTAATAACAGCTGCAGCAGACGTATCGACATCTGGAGGTGTAATAACAACTACAGTAGCATCAGCGGCATCAGGTGTAACAACAACTACAGTAGCATCAGCCACAGCAGGTGAAACAACAGCTGCAGCATCAGCATCAGCGACAGTAGATGTAAAAACAACAGCAACAGTATCAGTGGCAGCAGGTGTGACAACAATTGCAACAGTATGCGACAGCGAGTATAAAAGCTGCAGCAGAAGTAACAGCCACATTAGGAGTAACAACAACTGCAACAGCATCAGCAACAGCAGGTGTAACAACAACTGCTGCAGCATCAGCGACAGCATGTGTAACAACAACAGCTGCAGCAGCACCAGTGACAACAGGTGTAACAACAGCTGCAGCAGCCACAAGAAGAAGTGTCGATACAGAGCTGAGAGAAGCGCTGCTTGAATCCGTCTCGCTTGACAGACGTCGNTCGTAAAGCGAACGCTTCCTGACGTCGATATACGATGGCTTAGCCCCATATATCCATTATCATTGTGCTTGTCGAAGCATGAAAATCCATGGCAATATTAGGAATATTGGTGACTCTCTAGCAGAACGAGCTGCAAAATTCTATTGTAGGCTTATGTGCGCAGGGGTTTTTCGATGTACGAGTTGTACACGTAGCTCACTGCAGTTAAATTCAGTGCTATGGCAATAGAGCTACAGAATGAACCTTTAGGGGAAACTTTGCTGCCAAACTAAACTTTTAGAATACGTTATAAAACTTCCCAACTAGATCCAGAGAGGTCACCATAAAAAAATTACAATTCATTACTTCAAACGATCTTCAGATGTCCTAACAAAATAGAAATATAATATATTGCACAGCTGTCAGAAAGAGAATTAGAGAATGAGAAAATATTTGAATCGACAGCCCCTGTACGAATACAACCGACAGTAGGTCTCAAGATTTTGGTTCATGTTCTCTATCAGTACATATGAAAAAAAATCATGCTTGGATAACAATTTAACCAATTTCAAAACTTAATCGAAAGTTGAAAAAGCTCTCACATCCACTTAGAAAAGACAGAAACAATAAAAGCAGAGCTCGAACCAAGGACTGCGGAGGCTGCAGCAAGCGGCAGGGGCTGGCAGGGCAGACAGGTTATCTCTCGCCCCGCCAGCCCATCGCGGCGACCACGTCGCGGTAGATCGACTCTGATGTTGACACAGATCCGAGGCTGGGGGTTGAGGAAAAGATTTGGATGTGTCGAGCCTTATGTTCGATCTCTCATCACCTTAAAGCTGAGAAAACATCGTTCCAAGTCCAATATGTTTTGGTGGTGAAATTCTACTTTATTTTTCATTTCGTGCTTTCCGATCCGTCTCTGAGGGAGACGCCACCAGGGGCGTTCGAAAACATATCGCGATTCTCTTTCGTTTTGTCTCTGCTATTTTTACGAGGTAAGTTCTATTAGAAAGTTATAACTCCATTTTTTAAATGCAATATGAAGGCTTATTCTTAGATCAAGCAGAATAGTGATGTACTTACGTAGTTCTTAGAAAACATTAGTAGTATTTTTTTCATCCAAACGAAAAGGTACATACCATTGTGAGTGTTCAATGTCTATCGTTCAAACCGTTGTTTCTGACTCCTGAGGTGTACATTACATTAGATATTATGTTAATGAACATAGCGTTGGAGCTATGGATTAGTAAATACAAAGGAAAATCTCACTTTACGTACACGAATAATAGAAGTAAACCCTTAATACCTTCAAGTATAAATTAATCAATTGGTAGAAAGTCGACAGTAAGTTATGAAACAGCGAATAATTTCTATACAGAGCAAGCAATGCTGAAAATAAAGAAGCATATGTCTTGTAATTCTGTATTCACCGATTCCTTGCTTCGTCATTACACAAAGCGCTGCATCAGTACAAATTTGTCAACAACGGGTGTAAAATCATCGCATCTGAGTTGCTTTAGCGTTGATAAAACGGAAATACGTTCGAGGTGAGAGCCTATCTCTGCCTCTTCAGGAGCGAGCTCGTGAGCACCGCTCACTGCATGGCAGCGTTGAGGAAACGTCATCGCTCACATCGCCGATTCATCGTCCCTAAATTCAGATGTATGGAGATTCTACGCTCATTCTTTATTAAGCACAGCGTGGTGAGGCTCCCCACGTATCATGCAGCTGCATAACACAGATACATAAACGTAAGTTAAGACACATATATTCATACATATTCGTAAGGAAACATCAATAGCCGCATGACAGCACAAAAACGCTCTCGTAACTCTCAGCTCGACACGCGCTGCAAAAAATCTCTGAGTGTACGCACGCTGCGAGAGCCACACAAGGCGGCGGCGGAGTCGCAAGCTTGTCCTCGACACTTGGACGGTGGCCAGCTCATTGACCGCTGTGGACACCTACACTCAGGAATGTGGTGGCTGGGAGGTGCTGGAGGGATGTGGCTGGAGGTGCTGGGGAGATGCTGGGGGAGATGTGGCTGGGAGGTATGGGGGTAGATGTGGCTGGGAGGTGCTGGGAGAGATATGGCTGGGAGGTGCTATGGGAGGTGCGGCTGGGAGGTGCTGGGGGACATGCAGCTGGGAAGTATTGGGGAGATGTGGGTGGGAGGAGCTAAGAGAAAGAAGACATGAGGTTATGTTGGCAGCTGACATATACAGCACTAGCAGATGAGTTCTCCTGTAATTTACAACGCCTCATAATTACACTACCATTCTCGTATTTAAATAAATTGTCCTAAACTGGCCGGGCTTATTCTTGCAAAAGTTGAAGTAAACTAAAATGCTTGTAGATCAACTCGACCTGAACAGCTCAGCCAGTCGGAGGGAACACACAACGTCGAATAATTCCAGTTCAAATTACATTGGGTGCATTGCAGTGCCTACGCAACGGAGCAAAAGCTCATGCAGTTTCTCTTCATCCAACACATGTAAGGATCTCGCACCTCGTACAGAGGCACGCAACGTACACTGGCCTGACCCTGCTCGTCTGCCCACGCGCTCCGTGACAGTCTTGTGGGCACTCATTCTGCTCGCTACGCAGTAAACTTTTAATGCTCCGTTGTCCCCTGAAAGTCAACCATGCTTTATTAGCAAGACGAGACGTGACGAAAAAAAGAGTTATTTCCCCTGTAAAGGATATTTGAGAAAGAATGTATGAACTCGTTGCTTCTTGTTCAGCTCTTGTTTCTGAAGGACTTGGAGAGAACGTTTCTATGTGAAACTCTGTCATTCTAGACTCAATGTATCAATTTTCAGTATTGAAATACTACGTTAAGGAAAAAATCACGGAATTGTATAAAACGATCTAGGGTGGCATATCTACTTGGCTAGTAAATCGAATTGAGAATTATCAAAATCAAGTCCGTTGGACAGTGAAGGTAAAAAATTAGACGCACGCTCTCAAACTTACGTCTAAAAATACGCCACCTAAGCTGGAGAAGACCAGACAAAGGCGAACATAAACTAATAAACTAATCAAAACATAACAAGAAATATGCAAGAATATGAGGGCAGCTCATTAGACCATCAACACGTGTCCTATATGCGTGAGACTGAGTTCAATGAGCAGTGTCTGAGGTCTGTGTGTGGGATGAGGCGAACATAATGCCCGGCATAATTTTGTTATGGCGATGGCGGACGTACGTTGACTACTGCTGAGATCTGCGCACGAGCTCGCAAAGCGCACACTCGCTGCAACGCTTCCCAAGTGAGCCGTCCTCTGCGACTTGATGAGCACAGTGACATTGAAAGCGGCAAAAGATATCTCTTTCGTGTAACTCTGTTCTCTCAATTAGAAGTCAGATGAATGCATCAACAAAAAAAGTGCTTTATAAAATTTTCTCTGTTTCACGATGCTGTATTTAGCGACTCCGCACACTGCAGTGTTGGTATCATGTTAGGTCTTGTCGTATGAATTCGGTTCGGTGGCTTTTCGTTAGCTGTAGCATTGGAAATTAATAACTGTAAATTTCCTGCACCAGAATTTCAAGGTTATGTGTAATGAAATACCGCACGTATTGTTCGCTTTGAATCGATCAGTCGAGCGTTGCTAAAAAATGATCAACGTATATTAATTTTTAGAAAGCTGGCATCCACAGGGAATTGTTATAGGCTGAGCATCAGAATTTCTCGCGATAATTTGAAATGGTATATTTACGATGGCAGAAGCCGCACCATTTCGTCAGGTGAAAGTAAGGGGATAGAGCTACTCTCCAGTAGCAGAAGCAGAAATTACTTATGGAAAGCAGGACAAGCCTCTGTCATAATCCAGGGAGAGTGGGCAGTGCGTGACAAAATGGACTGTGGCAACAGACACGAGCCAGGCGACCCATTCTTGGCTTTCCATCCAAGTCCTCGGCCGTCAGACACCAATCACGCACAAGCAACTGAATTACACGTGGAATAAGAGGGCAGGACGGATCACAGATCACTTAGTATAACTACCACTTGTATTCTGTGACCACCATCACCACCACTAACCACTCCACTTCTGCAGAAAAAAAAGAAGGCATTCAGAAACAAAGCAATCACTCACAGTCATCGAGTTTCACGCAGGGGATCAAGAAAATATTCGAGAGCCTTAGGTTTAAGAGGTTTGAATGCATTCTCATAAATGTATGTCGTAATGAAAGTATGGAAGGGAGTCTTGGTTGGTCTATTCGAATCTACCTTTACAGCTAGACTGTGTACTATAGTCTTGTGTTTGTGAGGGAATTATTTTTATCCTTGATAGACCAACTAAAACTAATCAAATTTGAAAGTAAGAATGTTATATTAGAATTAAATTCAAATTTAATAATCGCTTATTTGTAACAAAAATCTCAGAAAACTGTTTCGAGATGACTCTCTTCAAAAGATCCAAGAGATCACCAATATCAGTACATCTTTTGTCATTTTTTTCCTTATCTATAAAAAATATTAAGACTGTTGTATCTATTGCATGAATTTTCTCAATAATTAGCGAACAAAGTTAAACTCCATTGTGTCGATTGCATTCATCAATTCTTTAACTAGCAAACAAGGTTCAACTCTATTGTCTTTATTGTATTCATTTCCTTTCTAAGAAGCCAAAAATAATAATCTTCCAATTGTGTTTCTCTGCTGCTGATAAGTTGTAAGCAATCCTCTTTAACTAGATCAATCCTCATTAACTCGATCAATCCTCATTAACAAAACAAGTGCACGCCCATAATTTGATGAGCTCAGAGCGAGGACTGAAACTCTGGAATGGAAGGACCTCAATTGTAATGTATCCAAAACTCAAAATGTGCAATTTTTTTCTTTTGACGTAAACTATACTTCACGACACGCCGATTTTACATGTTCCTCAAATAATCAACACATTAAGCAGCCATGTGATTTTGCGAAAATGAATGCAACTGCATGGGCAGAGAAGCAGAAGCCAGTTAAATGCATGCTGGTCGTTCAGGTAAAATTCCAGCATAAATTTTATTTGAGAGGTGGGGGGCTTTGGTTGTTGTAAAGAGCCTTAATTGCCAACGAGCGCCTCATTGTCTGAACAAACGAACGATCTCGCCCTTGTCGAAGGAAATATTGATGACAAATTGGCGAAAAGACATGAATGCCTGTCCTGATGATGAATACACAGAAATGCTTTCGCCTAAGCTGCACATGAATGGGTACGTCAGCACGACACAACAGGACGCCAATACGCTGCACAGTTCAACTTTAAATCGTTAATTGGGACGCTTTTCAACCACTGGAAGTTGATGCTCTGAGAACTGCGTCTCTAGGCGATCTATAATATTAGAGATGTATTTTCCTATACACAAATATATTTCCGCTACAGACGAGAAGTTAGCTTCAATTATAGTTCTATAAATATCTTTTAATCTACTCACGCTAAGACGAGACATAAGCTTCAACAATAATTTTGAAAATAAATTTGTGCTACACACACTGAGACGTGATATGAGCTCCAACTCTGCCGGCATCTTTCACGCGTTCTAGAGCTGCAGACACCAAATACAGTAAGCGCGTGCACGACTTCTGTTCTGACGCCCGAACGAAACGTGCATTCTTGACGCCAACTAATCTCACCAGGGCTCTTGAGTAGCAGTTTTGCCATTAATTTAAATTTCGACCCTCATTTGAGGCCTCCAGCTCACGAGGGACGAACGGAGCTTCAAGGAAGCGCCTCCGAGTGCGCCTCATATGCACAATCTCGGCCGCTCCACAAAAAGCCTCATTGGATTTTTTTTTTCAAGAATCTACGAAAGTTTGAGGTCCCAAGAGTCCGTGAGGACGCACAGGCGGCGGAGTCGTCACGAGGGATGCATCAGTTCTCGAATAAGGACTTTTGTGAGATCCTGACTTACTTCCTCAACGGCAGTGGCCTTCTTCCTACACGTCGGTGACCTCCTTCCTGCACATCAGTGGCCTGCTTCCTGCACATTAGTGGCCTGCTTCCTGCACATCAGTGGCCTGCTTCCTTCACATCAGTAGCCTGCTTCCTACATCATTGGCCTTCTACCGACATGTCAAGTCTGGTTCTCCTCAGTAAACAAAATATCAAGTAAAAATTAAATTTTTAAGAAGAATAGCAATAACTGCTGCAAAAAACTCAAGTGTTGCAAAGAACAGCCAATCTCGTTGACATTTCTCAAAAGTATTACGTTCCCGCACCACACAGCCGTCGCCCGGGAGCAGTTTCGACCAGCTAGGTGTGAGCGTCAGAAACGCTGTCTTGTGCTCACGTGCATCATCCTGTACCTGAGCTTAGATCACTATTCACTTATCTTTCCTGTTCAGTAAATGTGATATCTACTTGTTTGCCTTGATCCCTTTTCAGGAAATATATTTTTTCTCCGACAATATTTTAACTTACTGAAAAATAGCCTTAGGGAACGCAAGTAGGAGTTCACAGTAATCACGGATATCGTATTGAGTTCTGGAAGTGATGAAACTTAAGCTAAAATCTCCATTTAATCAACATTTATTAAAATTGAAAGTATTAAAAATTTGTGTTGTGATAATGATTGGTCTTTTTAAAAGATAATTGAAATAGTTAGTGAAATCGCTATAAATACTGTATATGTACAATCAGATGCAAGATTGATATGAAGTTTACTAGATAAATCACTTCTTCCTTTTTGTACTATTGATTTTATGTACATCTTTTGAATCAAACCGAAGCGTTCTCTCTAGATGACAACTCAGCGTCGCTGTGGTGCGGCTGAGAGGGGCGAGACCTCTTGGTGCATGGTGCGGCTGGGGTGCGGCTGTGGTACGGCTGTGGTACGGCTGTGGTGCGGCTGTGGTACGGCT
>VOMN01128103.1:0-16352 GCA_014899125.1 Orchestia grillus
TTTCCCAGTATCGGAAATAACCAAATCCAAATAAAATACTCGTATTATTTATCATCAAAACAGTGATGGTCAAAGGATTCGTGTTACGACATAATATTCGTTTGTTAACAACAGCCTATGCTCCTTTCCTTTCTGATGGAGATACCTGGATTCGGTATCCTAATTTTAAAAAACTCATTACAGAGAAAATGTGCATGACAGAATTTACTCATTATTAACTTGTTTTTCTGACAAGCTGTTCTCTCAAATTCTGGGTGCCTACGCTTTGTACCAAGATTCTGCGCATGAGCTCCTCATTGTAACCATTTTACCCACTCATGAAGTTGACTAGATTAATGACCCCAGAAAATCTTGGCTGAAATGAAGCAATGTTCACTACTTTCTCGATGGAATATGGACTCGACCACGGGTTTGTTTCGGGGAATATATTCAGGAGTGCTGTCTCTAAAAAATCTACGTGTTTTACTCCTAGAATTCAATTGCAGTATGTCGCTTGAAGTCGCGGTAAAATACGTTACGAAATGTCGAAAGAATTCCGCAGAGAATTTCCAGCACACCTTACTTTTGGAGCATAAAGCTTTAAATTACATGAAATTTCGTCGAGAAATGGTGACTCTAGCGTAATATGCGCTTTAGTGACACGAAACCTCTTGATGGATGATCACAAGAACAATGAAATGAATGAGAGAATAACTTACATATCTGAACATAGAAGTTTTAGGGAGGAAACCTTGCCCAATAAAAATAAGACCCTCATACACTCAGTGGAAGACAAAGCCATATACAATAGTATCAAAAATTCATTTAATTTTATAGCACTCAATCATTTAAATATATTAGGTAATTTATGCTTTGGAAATAAATATTCCTTGGAATGTAATTTCTTTCATCGTGAATTAATAAGCCACGATTCACACTCGTAAAAAATATCACCGTTCGAGGTTTCGAAAGTCTCAATGAAACTCTGATGTCATCACCTAAAAACAGTATGAGTTCAACGGTCGTGGTAAGAACGCACTAACTTGGATTTCCAATACGTGCCCGAAAGTTTCAAAGGAGTCCGTTTCTTTATCTAAAGGAGGGGAATCCTTTCTTACAAATTAGCCAAGGGTTTGTGAAGTGATTACTACAGCTCATTTTTAAGTTCGCTAATGTTATCATTGCATTACTAGTGGTGCGACCCATCAAAAAAGGCGTGGCTCACTGTCTTGCGTCCAAGGTGTGGGAATGGTGGTTCCCACTGAACCACGGAAAGGGTCGCAAAGGTTTCCAATCGTTTCATTTTAAACCAACTATTCATCACGAAACTGTTAACCAAAATACTGTCATATTGTATTTTATAAAATAAAAGAGTTAAGTTTTTTAGATTACGTTCATTTAAGATACGCTATTTAGCATCTTATCTACGCCACTCGTACGTATCAGTGCTGCTGAAAACGGGGGCAGAGAAGCCAACTGAGCGAACAACAAACTATGTATTATTACTCATATTTTTATCTTATATTTTGGGCTTAACAATCGTTGCCATATTTTATGTGACTCTAACACTGAGACAGAGCTTCAGCTTTATGTTCATTTTTTGTTTCACATCAATTTTCACTTTGAATGGTAAACTTTTTTTGAAGTTGAAGTTTTTAGGACATCACGGAAAGACGGCCTGCCTCCCGAGAGTCGCTAAGTCGCTAAGTCTTTAAGATGATATGCGCTGAAGGACAATCCTCTTCAGCGTATCCCTCTAAGACGACCTCGAGAATATCAACCTCTACCATAAAATAACACGCCAAATTTGATTTTTTTTTTCTTCTACGTGTGTAATCATTTATTTAGTCTAGGGTAATTATAATTTAAACTTGTCCTGGCAGCATCGCAGTAGCCTTCCAGCCACGGTAGTGTTCCAGTAGCCTTCCAGCCACGGTAGTGTTCCAGTANTTCCAGTAGCCTTCCAGCCACGGTAGGGTTCCAGTAGACTTCCAGTGATGGCAGGATCTAGGACTCCTTCCTACTAAAAGAAACTCCTTCGTGAAAAACACCAGCTAGTGTTCAAAAACACTGAGGAGAAAAATCACCGAATAGCAGCATCTGAAATGACTGCAGTAATAATGAAATATTGGACAGGATCGATCTCAACCAACACTGCCCTCCATGAGGTCAATAAATCCGGATATCACTGAAAAGCGTCCATTGTGAAACCTCTTCTTTATTGACGAGGCATTCACAGTAGACTGGACTGGTGTAAAGATTTCAAGGGCTGTACGACAGACCAATAAACGCTGGCAATATCCTCTAATAAGTCCAGCAACACATTTTTCACAATGCTGAACGAATTTATTAGTGGAGGCAACCGTACGAGTTTATACACTTTCCCTTCTTATAATCAGTTAGATCACTCACCTCAGCTCCTTTCATACTCGTACAAAATATTCAGATGAGCAATTTTGATTTCTTTCACGCGCATCTGAACTTACTTTCCAGTTGGCGCAGAAGAAACTGACGCTACTCGTGAATGACTTCTCACTATCCAGTGTCAACAGGGGCAAAGCTCGCCTGTGCTAGTTTGTCGCCACTGCAGCTATTTTCTGTTTTGATTCGCCACCCTGCACGCTCTGTATCTAACAGACTGTACCATTTTAGGCAGTGATGCGCCGCCCAGTGGCTTCTATGCGCCGATTGTGGGGGAACTTGCGCCATAGTTGCAGCCTGATTACTCTCACTGTGCACCTAGCGGCACAAGGAATGCAGCGAACTACGACAAGCGCGCAGGAAGGGGTAGAGCACTGCACTGGCTGGGGTAGAGCACTGCACTGGCTGCCTGTAACGTTGCTTGCAGAAGGTGCAATGTCTTGAATCGGATTCGTCTGTCTTACGCGTATGGGCGCAATTGCATTACACTATTGGGGACTGAGCAGATATTTATCAACAGATTGACTCAGAAATTGTTAGGTAACTGGCCGGCTCATATTCCATGTACTATTAACGCGCTTAGTGTGTGAAGAACTTTAATCATTTTACTTAACATCATACAATGAATGCAACTATCGTGTTGTCATTGCTTATTTAAAGATTGTTTAGGCCTAAAATAACATTGTTGATCAATACTTGGTTAAATTAGTCCGTATTATTGTTTTCTTATATCACAATTTAGACGAGCATTTTCTAGGGGTGGGAAGGCCAGAACTTGACAGAAACTTTTGTTTATTTCGTTTTATTGTCAAAAGAAAGTTACTTGCCCACCTTTGCCTTTCACTCGTGCGCATTTGGCCTTTCACTTGTCCGCATTTTCACGCGGCAAAATTAGTATTATTGCAAAATGATGCTCTTGGGTCTGACTGAATAAATAGTAATTCCATTTATTTCATTAACAAAGCTATTCGAACTAAGAAACAAGCAAAGTCAAAAATATATTTTTGATGGATTTTAAATATCACCGATAGGAAAAAATTGATATTTTTCATACTCACATTTTCTTATCCGACCGTTGTATCCCTCCAAATCAGTTCTGGCATATTTTTATAAAAATTGCCAGTGCTTATTTTTGTGAAATCCTAGGGAAAAAATTGAAAGAAATAAGCAGTTGCTGCTCGTCGGAGCGGATTTTATTCCAGTGATCTCGTAGGGGCCCCCGTCAGTAAGCTGCAGGGCTCGTCTGAGTGCGCGGTGGGCTGACGAATTGCTAGCCGACTCTCTGCCCGGGATCTCCTGAATGAGAGACGAGCCCGAGGAATTACCGTGGTCGTCACCCATTCTGAACCCATGGCGTCGGTAGGCATCAGGAGGCCAGTAACCATCGGCAAGCTTCTCTGAAGCTGTGGGGCTACACAGTCAGGATTCACCCTTTTAACATCGTTCAGCTTCAGGGACTGGTTGGGCTTCCGCCAGTAAGCGTCGGCAGAGCTGGGCTGGGGAGTGGCGGAACCAGGGCTTCCCTCCGAGGTACTCCTACAGCATAAGGGACTGGCTGAGTTAGCAGCCAGCTGTCCTGCCTCCTGAAGCGTGTCGGCGCTCTGGGTTCTGCATGTCAGGCGACCGCGCTAACCACTCGAGCTCCTCATTCGGGAGGCCGTAGCGGGAAGGCCGCGCCGCACATCCAGTAGTCCCAGGTGCCAATCTAGGCGTAGCACGGCCGTGGACTACACACGCAGGCCGCCTTGAGGGGCTCACAGCCGGTAGGTATCACAAGGTCGCCAGGCCCTGTAGCTGAGGGGACCCCTTAGGGTGTGTGTGTGAGGGAGAGAAAGTGAGAGAGGGAGTATGAGAGACGGAGAGAGAAGTTAGCGTGCGGGGGAGGTAACCCCATCTTCACGGGATCGTGACCTTCCGGGGCGTCAACAGTAGCCCATACAGAGCGACCTCTATTTTGCTAATGCCCATGGCTACGCTGGCATCCAAACCAGGCTCATCTTGACCAGAGGCAAGCGTGCCATTCCCTCTGTTGGCATACCTTTTCCCTGTGCATGGCCTATACTTATGAGTACTTTGGTACATAGGTGTATGCCGAATCCGTTTCATAACTGAATAATTTCGAAAGCTTGTGCAGCAAAAAAAGTGTTTCCGTTGTGGCGTACATCCGTACCCTGGATATAGATGACGCGTATTTTTCCTCGGTATTGAAAAGTGTAACAGACGCGAGCACCTCGGTGTTAATATCGTAGACGAACTGAATTCACGGTAGCATCACGGCTATTTAAACTGTCATGAATACCTCCAGAAACTGAGGTCTGTTGGATAAATGTAATCTCAAGAAATTTAGACAGATTTTATTTTGATAACGAAAGTTTTTCAAGAAAAGGTTTTCCCGATGCAGTTCACCCGTACAGACGTACACTTGACCCACGATAAAGACACAGTTTTCAGTAACTCCTGCAGTGCTGTCGATTTCTAGCCCAAGTATGTGTTTCTCCTTCACTCATACTTATTCTTTTTACTCTATTTCTGGCTTCATCCATATAATAATCTTATACTGTTTGACTATCATTCTCTCTTTTTTTAACTTTCATATTACATCTTCTCTGTCGTATCCTTTTATTAATATTTTGATTTCAAATCTTCAATTTTATTTCAGCTGTGAAAGGTTCCGTTTACCTCTTGCCATTCTCGATTTGAGAGCTGTTCCCCTTGTGTTTTTTGTGTCCATTTCATATCACTTCACCTGATTCAAATGTATTAGATCCGGATTAATTCGAATTTACTTTTCGATAGTTTTCACTTGATACGAAAATTTGTTGCTTACAGTTGATACAGTCGGGTAAAGGTATGAACTCTGGATTTAATGTACTGTAGTTTTTTTCCCGTATAAATATTGAAAACCGTGACAATAAAAAATTAAAACAGGACGAACGAAGATGCTAGTGCATCTATACATAGATTTATATGAACACCAGACTGCCCGAGACTCGTTTGGTTATTTTAATCAATTTGTTTCTATTCTTTGCTGCATATTATCTTTTTCGTTTTCAAGAGTTGCTTGACAGATTGTGGGGCTCCATGGTGTAGTGGTTAGTGTGATGGCCTCACAGCCGAATGGACGAGGGTTCGAGCCTCGGCTCAGGAGAGGCTTTTCACGTGACTGCGGAGAACTTCCCTTGGAAAATAAATTTAAAGCCGCACATTCCTCACATCCCCCACCACATCAGTAGTTGTAAGGCATTTAAAACCCAACGGTAAAACGTGTCGGAATAAATAAAGATTCTTTTTTTTTGCTTTATTTTTTTCC
This sequence comes from Orchestia grillus, assembly GCA_014899125.1. Taxonomy (NCBI): domain Eukaryota; kingdom Metazoa; phylum Arthropoda; class Malacostraca; order Amphipoda; family Talitridae; genus Orchestia; species Orchestia grillus. Next base: position 5,711 of record VOMN01128103.1, read on the forward strand.
AATCCAAATGGTACCAACACTTTCAAGCATTTGAGGTTCACACTGGGGAAGCTTTATTCACGTAGTATCTTGAATCTTCGATACTGATTGTCTTAATCTATTTATTTTTACTGTAGAAAAATGTTAAGTAAACTGGTTGGTGCTTATAAGACAACTTCCTTTACATGTTTCTGATGATACATCCCGTCCTCTATTATTCCTATTTAATTACGCGGGAGCTCATAACAACAGTTTCAAGTAAGGAAGTAAATAAGTAAAGCCATCTGAGCTTCAGTGACACATATGTAGATGGACAGATATTCAGTGCAGGCAGATGGACAGATATGCAGTGCTGACAGATGGACAAATATGCAGTGCAGGCAGATGGACAGATATGCAGTGCTGACAGATGGACAGATATGCAGTGCAGATAGATGGAAAGATATACAGTGCAGACAGATGGACAGGTATACAGTGCAGATAGAAACGCAGGAAGTGCTGCAAGCCACCGATATTCCTCCAGATGCGCCAAGAGAACAAAACCTAGCAAGAAGAACGTTAGCAAAAATGTCAAATGAAGGCGACACAATGACGTTCGCCGTTCATCCACGGTCGCGGCAAAGTTAAGAAAATAGCAGAAAAAAAGAGAGAAATTTTGCTCATTTTGGAAGCACGGGAAAAACCATGCGAAAATTGGACATTTTGTAGTTTTTCCTTTCACAGATTCTACTTTTAGTTTTTTACCTTTTACCAGTTTTACTCTAAATTAAAGGGAAGGATGAACCATGCCTCAATGAAAGTCTCTGAAGAACTGGCAGGCATAGAGCTGGTAGATCTGGAACTCGTAATCACGAAGCTCGTAGATATTTAACTAGTTGACATGGAACTCGTAAACATGGAGCGCGTAAACATGGAAGGCGTAGTCATAAACCTGGGTGGCATGGAACTCGTTGATATTTAACTCGTAGATACGGAACTCGTAAACGTGGAAGTCGTAGCCACTGAACTCGTAGACATGGAACTCGTAAACATGGAAGTTGTACCCACTGAACTCGTAGACATGGAACTGGTGGGCAGAGAACTAGTAGACACGCAGATGCCAGCAAGCGGATGTCTGTACCGAAAACCCGAGAAAGGCTCACCAGGACTGGTAACTGCCAACCTGTCAAAAGATATCTGCCAAAAAAACGAAGCACAGAATCTACCACCATTGAATAGATTCAAGTATGTGTAACCCAAAATGTATTAAATACCATTCAGTGTAAGAGTAAAGAAGTCAACTCTTCCGAAAGTTACAAGTCTCACCATTTTCGTATCTCTTCCCCATGATTTCGAATAAGTTCAATATTACTTCAAAAGAAAAGAGCATTTCAGTAGGGCTTTCATTAAACGTCTAGCGTTTCAATAAATTTCCCTGAAAATCTTTGCATGGGTGCTTACAAGTTTCGGGATCTCACTCAACTTTTAACGTAGGTTAAACTTTCTAAGCACACTGAAACATTTCAAACTTCGCCCAAAAATTTCCAAAGTGCCTGTCGTAGCACGGAAAGAATTTTGCCGCAATCTGAAAGTACCAGCAACTTTGCAGAAAAGTCTGGCCTTATTGAATAAATGCTTCGCGAATGCTACCTGTCACAAGATCGCCTCGACTAGATCTCGTTAGCGCCTCCAGGGACCCTTACGAGAGAGACAAGTTTTGCCACGACTCCTGAAGCCTTTGAGTCCATTATGACTCCAAGTCATTATGGAAGAGTTTTAGTCCGCTGAAATATTCATGAGGACCTGGGTTTGTTGCATCACGCAATTTGCAATCTCCAGAGATTATGAAGAGCTCATGGGGAATTGCTCGACCCTAACGAAGCGGACTTCATGACTCGTGGACGTAAATGTTGAGTCTTCAATAGCGGGGTGAATTTTTTATTTCCATGATAAAAGCTATTGCTATTCAAAAGTTACTAATACCAAAATCACTCCTGGTATCGATTTAATTAACATCAGCACCAGATAAGGTTACAAAATTGTTCGATACTTAATTGCCCAAGTAAGAAATACGTCAAAAAACTACTGCATGACACATGCCATTGCTAAAACCAAAGCGGCATCCCAAATTTTTTAAGCCAATTAAATTACAAGCAGTTAACGTAATAATAAAACAGAGACTAACGCTAAGATGCATCCGTGGTACATGGATGGACCTGCAACTGCGAATATTAAAAAAAAAACATTGTACAAATCACACCACATGACAACGAACAGCTTTTGTTGACGTCGCCATAAATTGTTCTGTGTTACGTCAGTTTTACACGTGGTAATTGAGTGCCCAGGTATTTCCTAATTCCTTTTGCTACAAAATAATAAAAATTCCCGTTATGCCTGTAGAACTTCATTTTTGGATTATCCATGTATTATATTTATCATTGGAATGAAATTGAAAAAAACCAAGTTTGAAAATTTATTCACCCGACTACGAAAACAAAGTTCTATTAATTAATTTTTTCATCTTATTTATTTCTAATGTGGAAAATTAGAGTCGTGACCAAGGAACAAGACAAAACGGAAACTTTGTTTCACAATCTTTTCAGGGATTTATTACCACATCTTAATGAATTACCCCCATTTTATGTAAATTTATTAACGGAAAATAGGAGAATATAGCATTCTCCCATAAGAAAGAGGAGAATTGGTTCTATTTGTTCAGATGTTTTACTAAATTCAATAAGATAAAACACGAGTGAAGGAACTAGAAAACGAAGAGTAAACAAGTTATAAAAATCGCATGAACGTTCCTTAACACGTCCAATCTTCGGTTGAAATAAAAAATTAACACGAATTAAAATATATAAACAAACATTCCATATATTGAACTAAGTTTTGGCTGTTTGAGGGAAATTTATAAAGGAAAAGAACTGTCCGTATCCGTCAGTAGAGGCTTCTTTTTTATAATATGCAAAAACTTAAAATTCATACGTAGGCAAACCCTAAGCCCGTCCTTTAAGATGGCTAAGTAATCAACAGTAATTTTGAAATCCCAATTTAAAGTATGGGTGCGATGGAGGAATGCAGAGGCTGAGCTAACGTAACATCTGCTCGCCAACTAACTGCCCGATGTTCTGCTCGCTAACTAACTGCCCGATGTTCTGCTCGATAACTAACTGCCCGATGTTCAGCTCGATAACTAACTGCCCGATGTTCTGCTCGATAACTAACTGCCCGATGTTCTGCTCGATAACTAACTGCCCGATATTCTGCTCAATAACTAACTGCCCAATATTCTGCTCGATAACTAACTGCCCGATATTCTGCTCAATAACTAACTGCCCAATATTCTGCTCGATAACTAACTGCCCGATCTTCTGCTCGATAACTAACTGCCCGATGTTCTGCTCGATAACTGATGTTCTGCTCGCTAACTAACTGCCCGATGTTCTGCTCGATAACTGTCTGATGTTCTTCTCGATAACTGCCCGATGTTCAGCGATCCTCTGTCCTAACACAGGCCGGTGCGACCGACGTACTTCCAGGTACGTGCACAATTCTGTTCAAAAACCACGCATCGCAAAAGGAACTTTTTCCTTATAATAACAAAATATTTTAATACGAAAACTGGTGACTAACATTACACGATAGTTTTATATCGTAATATTTGGCCAATAAAGATTTTAACACGTTTTTAAACATTTTGGACTGACCGCGAAATATGATAGGAAGATGGTGGGAATGCACATGTAATGTTTTCGATTTTATTCTTCAGTTTTAGTTTCCTTTAGTTTCCTAATATATTCACGTTCTCGCCAAATGAAAGATGTATTGGATTGTAAAAACATGTATCACAAAAATTGAAGTATTTTCATATTTGAAACCATTAAGAAAATTAGATTATCACATACTAGTGAATAGTAATTCACTCCACAGCAAGAACAATCAAAATACAAAAATTTTCATCAATTTGTAAATTGTAATATATTCGATTTTTGAATTACGAAGAACACAAACTCACCTCTCGGTTCCAAAGAGCAACTCGGCTCTTGGGGCGACTAAAAAGGCCAAATTATCACCAACTTTCAAACAGCAATACACTACGTTTTGGCGCCCAAAAAAAAAACAAATGATGGCCAACTTCCAAATGATGGTAATCAAGGTTTCAGGGACTATTGGAGGGACACGACGAACATCCATTACTAAATTAAGCAATTGCAAGAGCAGTCGAGATAAGTAGGCCTTCTTTCAGCGAGTTGGGCAAATGACCGCAAGTTAGGCAATAGCTGCAATAACGCATCCGAGGCCAGACTCCGCCCTGTCTCACGACCCACGGAAATCGATACAGCCTCGGGCTCAGATTTGCACAACCAACTTTGTAAAGTCTAACGCCTAAACGACTTTGAATTTCATCGGTACTGAAGTTTGCGTATGGAAAACAATGCCGAAATGTACTTTATACTGAAGTAAATCAAAAAAGACTTAGCTCAAATGAACTTTGTACTGAAGTAAAGTAAGGAAGACTAAACTGAAATAAACTTTGTACTGAAGTAATGTAAGGAAGACTAAGTTGAAATATACTTGTACTGAAGCTAAGTTATGGAAGACTGAGCAGAAATATACATACTTCTTAGTAGTCTGTAAGTATATCAACGTTATGTATACTAAAATACATAGATATATCTTCGTATACATATCACTTCGTAGCGTGCTCTAACTGCCAAAAGAAATAAAAGTAATATAAATCATTAGGTTTACGATGATCAGGAATATTGAAGTACAAAAAGACTCGTCAAAATAACAGCAACCAAAACAGGTAATCAGGACAAAATTTTACCTTGTTCCTCTCTTAAATGGTTATAACTGAATTTTCTTGACACCGATACGGTAACCTGTTCTAGTTAAGCCACAATGAGTCAGCTGAAAATTCATATCATATAATCGTAGAACAACGAAATTGAACATATCTTCGTCGCAAGTTGTATAAAAGTACGGAAAACATTTACTTGAGTTGAAATGTTAGAGGTATCGTAACGATTTGTACCAAATTACGAACAATATTCCATTGGGTTGAAATGCTGTACGTCTCGTAGCGAGTTGTACGAAAATGCGAACAATATTCCTTTGGGTTGAAATGCTGTACATCTCGTAGCGAGTTCTCTCAAAATGTAAACCATGTTGCAAGGGCTCCTATTTTTGTGATTATCGGAATCGTCGCCAGGTGTATCGAAGTGCAAAAAAGATCTTAAGGGTTAGCAATGTTACTCGTCTCATTCTAAGTTGAAACAAAATACGAACAATTTTGTACCGTCTTTTCCATTTCTATTAGTCCCGGAGCAAGCTGCTCCGAAATACGAGCATAGAGCGTTATCATACGAGGGCTTGCATCGTTTTATTACTATTATTTCTAGTCTCATTGCGAGTTGTAGCAAAACACTAGTTTTACGAGGGCAGCTGTATTACGAGCCTCGCTGGGGGCTCTAGCGAAATACGAACGATATCGTCATACAAGAGTTGGCATTATTACACGTCTCGTTGCGAAATAAAGGAGTTACAGATAAGAAGCATTCCCTCCTTGGCCTTATCTCAGGTGGCTTAATTAAGAGGGAAGCGGTGCCGATGCAGTCCCTGGTCTGCAAAGGTCATAAAGATGCTACACTCGGCCGTGCCAAAACAGCCTTCGATAACTTATAGTCCGTCGCAAATTTCCATAAAGGCCTTGTACGAGGTTGTACTGAAATAATTAGCGTCAAAATTACGGTGTTCCATTCCCATGAAAACGTTCAAATAGGCAGTAATTAAATGCTGTTCACAGAGTTATCGCTGTGCAGTTGCCATATACATAAGTGTTTTACCAGGTTGTAGCGAAATATATCAGCACGGAATTGATCACAGTTTGCAGTTCACATCAGAGCTGAATAGGATGTACATAAATGTATTTTTTCAAAATCGACAATGGTTTACGATGACTATAAGCTACAGTACTAAAAGTGAGAAAGTTGTAGGGTCTACAATTTAAATAAAAATGCCATAAAATGCAATAACAGGCAGCGCAAACGTCGTATAGCCTAAAATCACTATTAAAAAATGCCACACGTGCCAATACCGTCATTAATTCCAACTTGCTACAACTAGAGCCTCCTTCTAGAGAATTTTCTTTTAATTTCTGTCACCACTCGAGCTGTGTTTGTAGATCAGGGGCCCCACCGAGGCTGGTATTCCTTTCCAAATTTAACGGAGCCGCACGGTGCTGGAGCGCGGTCCTAAAAATGCAGCGAAACGTCGATTTTCTGCTTGCGCTTCTTTTCCTTACGGAAACTTTGCCCCTTATTGAATTCATGTTGTCTGAAACGGATCTTTAAAATAAAAAGAAGACAGTTTCATGCATCTAATAACTGAAAATCTTGCGCTGCAAAACTGCATGATGAAGCGGGCCGTATGGTGTTTTTCGTCACTAAAATTCGAGAAAATTTCCCCTAAGAGAGTTAGGAACACAGTCTATTGAATTATTCGATTCATAAATTGCGTGAGCCGTGCGTACGCATTTGTCTTGAAATTTGTCTTAAATTTGTCTTAAATTTGTCTTAAATTGCGTGAGCCGTGCGTACGCATTAGTCTTGAGGAACGATTGTTTTCAGAGACAAAAAACTGGTATGAGAAGTCAGAAATGTGAATTTACTTCAGTGAAGAAGAAGACATCATCAATTCAACATCCGACCGCCATATATACATCATGCAAAAACACTTCGGTTATACAGTAAAATACCTTTATGAACATCGTAGTGTAAATTCTTTACAGCATAATTACAATTCTACATCAATTTCACAAAATTAACAGAGGTGGCCTATACTTTCATACATCAAACCTCGCAAAATTAATTGAGATTATAAGTACTTCCACACACTAACATCGTTAAATTTAATCAAAACTCTGGTTCATGTTCACTTTGGACATGGTGATAACAACTTAGCCGTGGTGATAACAGCTTGGTCGTGGTGATAACAACTTAGACGAAGCGATACAAACTATGCCGTGGTGGTAATAACTAAGGCGTGGTGATAACACCTGATACGTAGTGGTAACAACGTACACATGGTGATAACAACTTATACGTAGTGGTAACAACGTGCACTTGGTGATAATAACTAAGACGTAGGCCAAATGATATAAAAAGGTTAGGTCAAAATTATTCGAAAGCCTCGAAAATCAAATCCACGTTTTACCTTCGACTGACGATTTGTCGTGAGAAACCGTAATCGTAGAAACCATAGAAACATTTCTGTCTTGGTGCTCTGAGTGAAATGATCTCACTGACCCCCGCCCTCCCCTCCTACTCCATCTCCCCCAACCGACTCGGAAAACGAACGTCAGCTGACTTTCGTAGATAAGACAACAGTTGCAGTAAATCAGGCATCATTTGACAGTCAAATCAGACTGAGCAACTTATCATACATTTGTTTTATTACTGAATGCCGCCGCTTCCGTGCCTGGGGTTTGAACAGAACTTGTGGAATCCTTGCATTACGATAATATCTTCTCAGAGATGTGGATGTTTGATGTAAATGTTAGTATAGCCGCTCTACCTACGATTAGAAGAACTAGTAAAATTTATCGGTCAATTTGCACTGATATCAAGTCGATTTTTGTAAAGAAGTATTCCAAAGGAATATGTTGAAAAAGACGAGTATCGAATTAATGTTAATTCGAACTTATTTTCGACAGACCATTCTACAGTCAGAGATCATCCTATTTCCATTAAGACTAACCCAGCAGAGTTACGTTGAGAGCACACTTATGTAAAAAAATATTTGTGAGTCACGTTTATATTGATAAGTGCATCTAGCGTCTCACCTGTTAATTCAACTCATTAACAGGGGCCTAACGCGTCACTGGCGGTCTAATTATGGGTGTCTAATTAACCTTCTACTGCCTGGTGCGCCTCTCAAGTCCCGCCTTCACTTAACTTTCACGTTAATTTTACATACTTCGGACTTAAATTTACCTTTGATCATCTGGTAACGAGTGTGATGCGTAAGGCGCCGGCAACTGTTCATTCATTAACGCAATTTACATTCGAAGATAGACTTAAACAAGCCTAATACCATACAAAGAAAAAAGTAAGCTGATAGCGAGAAAAATATTCAAGCCCCAAAAGGCTAGGCTCGTCCCAATAAAAAGCAAACGAGTGACCCGGTGTTATGATTTTTTTTTTAATTACGTGTTGAGCTTCACTCATGAATAAGAATTTCCTTTGACCGATATTCCAATTAAAATGCCTGGCGTCTAAATTAGAGTTCCAATTAGACGCCGTTCTCATTAAGATCATCCTGACTTGGATCGTCCTGACTAGGATCGTCCTGACTAGGATCGTCCTGACTAGGATCGTCCTGACTAGGATCGTCTTGACTAGGATCGTCCTGACTTGGATCGTCCTAGACAGCACCACCAGTTACGGTGTGCCATCAAGCAATCTTCTCTTACCTCAGGCAATCGCCACCTACATCAGGCAAGGTAAAACATTCTAAAACACTTTCCGGCGACCGTGAAGTACTTTTGAGCTGAAAAAACTGCCAGCCATTGAAAATGTTCCCAACCACTGAAAAAACTGCCAACCATTGAAAATGTTTCCAACCATTGAAAAAATTGCCAACCATTGAAAATGTTTCCAACCATTGAAAAAACTGACAGCCATCGAAAATTTTCCTAACCATTGAAAAAATTGCCAACCATTGAAAACGTTTCCAACCATTGAAAAAACTGACAGCCATCAAAAATTTTCCTAACCATTGAAAAACCTGACAGCTATTGAAAATGTTCCCAGCCATTGAACAAGCTCCCAGTCATTACTGTATATTTAACAAAACAAGCCCAACCTCCCCCCCGCTTGCACCTCTTAACAGCGCGCCGCCTCTGTCACCGGCCATCAACAATGCATAAAAAGAAGCAAGCACCAAAGGGGAACCCGTCCAGGCCCCTGCACAGGGGACTGTGAAATAGAAACGTGTTTCTATCGCTTGCTGTCTGTGCAGAGGAGGTCCCTCGTTCGATTCTCGTGAGTAGGCTAGGGTGGGGGCTCATCTAATCAGGGAGTACTCCCTGGGGAACGAAAGATAAAGCTCCACATTCCCCTTTGCCCTCTGATGCTTTGTCAATTATTATATGGAATTCAAATTCAATAAACCCCAACTCAAAGTTGTTAGAATTCGCTTTTTCCTATTTCAGAGAAAACTTCCGTTCATGAGAGTTTACATCTGATGCAAGAACGGAAATAACCACCTAACCCAAGCCCCAAATGACTGTAATAAACACAAATAAGTTTGCATAGGGCAACAACAGGCCTCTCTTCAAAATTGTATATAAAACACATGATTGAAAACTTCCAAATTCGGGAGAACCAAAGCATATTCCAGAACCAACTGTTACGACATTAAGCTCTGAAAAATGACCTTTCAAATTTTTGTATGGTATTCTAGCCATTGTTGGGGAGCCTCGTAATCTATCTACGAGTACAATTAATGAACGTGTATTCCAGCAACGATTATTGTTTACGGATTCTAGCCACCATTCTTGTTTATGTCTTCCTGACACCATTATTGTTTAAATATTCCAGCCACTGTAACTGTTTACGTATTCTAGCCACTATTACTCTTTAGTTATTCCAACCACCAATATTGCCTAAGTGTTCCAGCCACCATTATTGTTTATGTATTCCGGCCACCATTACAATTTAGATATTCTAGCCACCATAATGGTTTTTGTATACTAGCCGCTATTAGAATTTAAGTATTCTAGACACTATAATGGTTTATGGTATCCAGCCGCCATTATTGTTTATGTAATCCAGCCACCATTATGACTTAAGTATTCTAACCACCATAATGGCTNTTATGTATTCCAGCCACCCTTATTGTTTATCTATACCAGCCACCCTCATTGTTTATGTATTCCAGCTACGATTTACGCTCGCTCGAACCTCCACAGCCGTCAATCCGTCTCTTATATTCGTTGCCAAGCAAGAAAATAAGTAGAAAATAAATAACACGAATAAGTAACTTCTCGGAGTTCGTGCACAAACTGCTGATCGTCCAGTGAGGACGATATATCGATTGAATATATTTTAATGTGATGTTGAACAAAAACCTTTAACCAATAATTTTTTAATAAAAAATACATTCACAGATAAGCAATGCACAAAATCACGTGCCTATTTCGAACACTGAAGTGTAGGCACTACAAATTCATTACTTTTATATTAAGAGTTTATTTTGTTTATAAAAACAGGTTCAGTGCGTACAGACAGATGTTAAAACTCACCACAGCAACAATAAAGAAGTTTCAAAGCTTAATTCTGATCGATTCACCTCAAGGTAAGGTGACCATTCTCTCTCTAACACACGTCGGTCAAGTCTCACGCTACCCCCACTTCGCTCGCACATCGACCTCAGAAGGCGGCCAGTCCGCGCCACAATGCCTAGGCTATGTTTAAGCGATAATCCAGCGCCGGAACCGCGGACCTGCACGGAAAATTTCATGAGGGGAGGAAGGACTCTGTCGAACACAGCTAGATGGTGCAGATATTTTTAACTTCGACTTTAACGAGTCTAAATTACGGCTAATTCAACCCTATGAAGACCACTGTCAAGAATTATGGACAATAGATATAATACAGTTTAGTCTTATATTCTT
>VOMN01128109.1:0-20545 GCA_014899125.1 Orchestia grillus
AGGATGTTCAGTTTGCTCAGGGTGCTTAGGGTCTCAGGATGTTCCGGATAATTGGGGGCTCAAGGTGCTGAGGGAGGTAAAAAAAAATAAGACATATACTTCCGATTTATTGCGTCATAGAAAATAAATTATGAAATTGGTTAAAATAATAAATCTAGCCTTTTTTAAAATTGTGCATTATCCGATCATTTGTTATTTATGGCGAGATTCCTACTGGTCTTCGTCAAAATTGATCATCAATAATAACCTGGTCATGAACGACATGATGATCACCAATAAAATGCTTGGCATCACTAAGACGTTTTTCATGAATAAAATGTCCGTCATTAGTGCAATGCTGGTAGGCAGCAAATAAAATTATTCATTTGGGCAGGGCGGATCGTTGGCTGTCAGCGGACTCTGACGTCAGGACACTGCTGAACTGGGCTGACGCCAGACGGTCTGGGCTGCTGGCCGCCTGCAAGCCTCTGCTGACGCCTGCTCGTTGTAGCAGCGCCAGCAGAGACTCGAGACCTAGAATTCAAGTCAGGGAAATGAAGGTACTCCATCCAGAGAAATTCGTTGATACTCATCAAAGTTTCTCGAACGACATAGACTTCAAATCTAAACACGGAAACGAAGTTTCATCTCTGAAAGATAGACAGGCGGGCTTTGAGAATACCAAAGTTTGCTCCCAGCACAGTGATGAGGTAGCCAATAGAAGTTTGTGTCCAACTGAAGCACGACAAACACAAGTGCCCGTAAGATCTGCTCCCTGTGAGAGGAGTGAACCTCTTCCGGCGCACCAGCACGCTGGCAGTTGTCATGCGTGTTGTGACAGGAGTTTTTATACGAGTTGTCGTACTCGTGCGGTGCTCAGTAAAGTTAAATTAAAAACAATTATCATGCCCACACCGGCGAAAAATTCAAGAGTGAGAACATCGACACACCTACAGCGTGGAAGTGTCAAGTCCGGCAGCGAGAGAACTAGGAACGATCTCTCTGTTTTCCCTGATCGGCTCACGCAAAGTCCACCTCAGGAGTAAGTAGCTATCATCGAATAGGTAGAAATCTTACGCGAGTTAACCCGTTTTATCTCTAAATTAATTTCGGCGAACTAAAAAACATTTTCAAAAGAATTTATTGATGCACAGGTGTACAACGAATTCCTCCAGCTGAGAGAAAATATAATTCACTTTCCACCATGACACAAACCATTATCCTTACTAGTACTGTTGGATTAGGACACGTTTACTTGACGCATGTCGTACATCATGCGGTGTGAGGGAAAGGCTTCAGGAGAATCTGGTCAGAATATCTTCTACTCCATCTGACCTCTCAACAGACGAATGCCTTCCTTTGTTTTGGAAACGATCCCAACTTCCCGTGCACTTGTGGCATTCAAACCGCACTGCGTTCAAACAGCACTGCGTTTAAACAGCACTGCGTTCAAACAGCACTGCGTTCAAACAGCACTGCGTTCAAACAGCACTGCGTTCAAACAGCACTGCGTTCAAACAGCACTGCGTTCAAACAGCACTGCGTTCAAACAGCACTGCGTTCAAGCAGCACTGCGTTCAAACAGTACTGCGTTCAAACAGCACTGCGTTCAAACAGTACTGCGTTCATACAGCACTGCGTTCAAACAGCACTGCGTTCAAACAGCACTGCTTAACAGCACTGCGTGCAAACAGCACTGCGTGCAAACAGCACTGCGTGCAAACCCGCACTGCGTTTAAACAGTACTGCGTTCATACAGCACTGCGCTCATGAATGTTTTAGAGATGAACGAGACGCTTGACGCCCTCGTTTGACTTCGTCTCGAACTGTCAATAATTATATATTGCGATTATTGTAAAAATAACCACGAAAGAAACTCAGATTTTTTACAAGATGAACCAGCAGCAGCGTGGTGAAAATTGAGGTCATCGCGTTCCAGAAATGTGAAAATTGAAGCCCGCACTTCTTGTTACATACTATTCAGGAAATAATTCAGGCTCTTCCATAAATGGGGAAAATAATTTACTTGTAATTTTGAGTAATATCTTATTGTTCACAATAGTCTCTCAATATTTTGGAATATTTTTTTCGAATAACATTTGTCTTTTCTTTTTAATTTGCGGTTCTAAGATGTTTTTTAATGCTTCGAACCTCTGAGACCAAGCTTTTATAAAATTGTTTTCTGCAAGTCCTTACTGATTATTGGAACTTTAATTTAACATTGGAAAAATTACGTATTTTTTATGTTCCTTTGCTTCAAGGAAAGGATTTCTTACGCGTTTCCTTTGAGTAGAACTTACGATCTCATATTTGGATTTCATCATTTTACGTATAATTTTATTCGTCTCAGCGTACTAAGTTTTCTTAAACAGGATTTATAAAAGGTACAAATCTTTACAAATATTCGCTTTCCTCATGATGAATTATTCCAGAATACTCATACATGCAGTTTGAACTCCGCCATCTCGCGACTGTCTCATATATTATTCAATTTCATCGTAAATTCCTTCATAGACCTAAAGGGCCTCCAGCACCTCAACCTGTTTCAAAGGACAAGTTCAAGTCCCGACGGACGACTGAAGCCCCCACCATCCCCATCTCTGCTATCCCCACCCTGGTGGCTCGGCTGGGGGAGCCCACGTCCCCCCAATGGTGGGGGGGATCCTCCGGTCCCTCAGTTACGGCGTGTCTTCCTTGCCCTAGAAAGTAAGGAAAATTATACCCTTCTCGTTTCCGCGTATTTTGGATAGACATAGTTGGCAGGCTGGTGGTTCTTATGACTTGTACAGTGGTGCATTTGACTATTCAATGTTTGCAATGTATTCTTCCGTGCTCAAGAGATGTTTAATTTCCACCTCATGTTAGTGCTACTCTAGCATCGATCAACTGGAGGTGTGTCACTCGTTTAACTCTTTTACCCTCTGGCTGATAAGATTATGTCTAAGTAGTGAATGTTCGGGGTTTCAAGTAAAAAAAATTATGTATTTGTATCTTAGGACACACTTAGATGACTCACATGTATTTGTATCTTAAGAACGCACCTAGATGGCTTTGGTATTTTAAAGCCTGTTGTTATTCAGTATGTCTCGATTTCCTCCAATCTAACGATTGCCCAACCCCCCCCCCACGGCAGAGCTGAAGGGGGCAGCGGTTCTTGCAAAATTTTCAGGCCCCTCGCACGACGGCACCAACTGAGAACCACCAGCTTTGCAGGAGCTCCATCTGCAGCAGGAAGTGTGCATGTCCCACCTGCTGAACACCCCCGCTGCCCCACCCTCAAAGCTTCATTGTCGAGGGTCCGGACCCACGTGCTGTCCATCCGTCCTGATTTTCAAAAAGTGCGGCTGCCTGGCGTTCATATCGCGCCTCAAGAAATGTCGCAGGAATTCCGTGTCCCCAGACGCTCTGGCTCGATAAATTTCGGTTATTATGAATTCCGTCACTCCTCTGATGAAACTTTTAGTCCTGCCTGTCAAGGGAAAAATCCTACAGAAGTTGAAAGGACCTGTGACAGAAATTGCCGTTCTTCTCACGTTAGGAATGTATCATCGTCAGGCGTAGGTGATGCAGACACCAGTCACAATGCGGCGGCAGAGCGGACTGTCAGTCGTCCCACCTCAAATGGTTCACTCGAGCTTGCTCAGACTCACCAAGTTTTTGCCCAAAAGATAACCGAAAAATCGAATATTATTTTGCCAGATAATCGTAAGCCCTCGAGAGGAAAAGGGAAAGAAAACTCGATAGAAGAAACTACTTTCCATCATAGAGGAAAACAAAAAACAGTGGATCAACTCAAAGTCCTCTGTACCGAACCTCATATAGGAAACATGAAAACTATCGTACTTCATCACATGCACATTTCTGAAGAATCCCTCTCCCAGGGTGCTGATAACACACTTAAGAAGGAGACACTATTCTCAGCCATGTCAGAGAGCCAAACCGAGTGCAAGAAGCCCACAAAGATCCCGACTCACACCGGTATTTCTGGCCAGAAAATATCAGAAACTTCCGAGGACCCACAACTGCCATCACTGTCCGACGCAGAAGAGAAGAGTCAGATGCCCTTTGAGGAGTCTCCAGAGGCTCGGCATCGTCGGGGAGAGAGTTGCGAGTGGAGAGAACAGTGCCACGCAAGGCAGGACTGCCACAACTTTTGCAAGAGCGTACGCAGCGGAGGTGAGCCTTCCCAATTTAAAAGTGGCAAGAAAGAGCCTGTACAGAGACCGAATGGTCACCGTAGTGAAGAAGACTTGACTGAAGTGCAGGACGAAATAGAGTTAGAGGCCCACAGTCCCGTGGCTTGCCAGTCTGTCAACAAGCCTCTCTGGGCAAGTCACAATTGCTCGTCGCCAGTTGATGAACTCAGCGATGGACCAAACCTTCCTGAAGTCCACACACATAGTGAACGAAATTCTGCCTTGTCGCAGCTGAGCGGTGACTTGGTACAAGTCCGTTCGCCTGGTGAGGGAGAAGTAGTCTCAACCCAACCTCACACTGCTGAGGAACCTGTCTCAACTCAACCTCACCCTGCTGAAGAACTTGTCTCAACCCAACCTCCCCCTGCTGAGGAACGTGTCTCAACCCAACCTCACCCTGCTGCAGCACCTGTCTCAACTGAACTTCATCCTAACTTAGGGCCTGTCTCGACTCAACCTCATCCTAAAATAGAGTCTGTCTCGATTCAACCTCATCCTAAAATAGATCCTGTCTCGACTCAACCTCACCCCAACAAAGAACCAGCCGCAGGTCAACCTCACCTTAACAAACGACAAAACTTCATTCATCCTCAATCAAACGAAGAACCTGCCTCGACTCACCCTCACCTAGAACGAGTTTCCACCCTGCCACACCCTGCCAAAGAACAAGTCTCCGCCCAACTACACCACTCTACGGCGCTGGATACGAGAGAGCCAGTCGTAAATCCACCTTCTCACCTCGGGGCACGAGCTGACAGTCAGCCCGCCGTGCTGACCAACGCAGACGAGCAGATCCCTCAGCCTAGTCAGCTGCAGGAGCTGCGACGGTCAGCTGAGGCAGCGTAAGTTGATGGGGCCCAGCAAAGGTTAGAGTTTCAGCTGCCTGGAAACTTGCTCTCTCAAATTTAATGTACGTATTGCTATATGTATACGGTGTGTGCAACTAGATGTACGTGTAGCTGTATGTAAACGATGCCTACAAACTAGATCTACGTTTAGTTGTATGTATACGGTAACTACAAACTAGATGTACGCATAGTTACATATATGTATACGGTGCCTACAAACTAGATGTACGTATAGTTGTATGTATACAGTGCACCCCATTAGCCTGAAGTATTTGGATGCTTACCACTGGAATGGGGGCTCTAAATCTAAGGTTGCGTGAAGGAGCGATGCTTCGCCCAAGTTCGTAGGAAAAAATGGAAAATTAAACTGCAGGGTATGAGATAACCTCAGGTTAGCATTCCAGGATTAGTAAAAATGAAATAAAACTAAAGAAAAGTAGCTACATTTTCTAAAGGTGCTTGAAATGCAATTTTGTTTTATTTTAGAAGGGGAGGAGACGGAGGACCAGGGCTTCGTTTCCGGTTGAAAATTCTTTTGCTTTCCTTCTTTTATATTGCTGGCATTGAGCCAACAAATGTATCGGGTCATTTTACCGCCCTCTGCGCTGGTAAGGGGCACCGTGGCTCAGTGGCAGTGCGTCTGCTTTGAGTTAAGAGCTCTCACGTTTGAATCTAGGGATGCTTGCCTGATTTTCGCGAGCTTGCGGCCCGTTTCCCTTGGAAGAAAAAACCAAACTCTAAATCCTTCCCTCAATTTCAATATATAAGTAAACTTGCCAGCCTGTACAACATTCCGTGGTTAACAAGGATGCATTTGAAAAACCAATTTCCTGTCCAGTACTTTGATTGCGATAAAGATTCTTTGCGTTAGACAATGCGTCCGGAGAACACATTTTACTTTGATTTGTAGTTGAAAATTTAGATTTCTTCTTCACACAGACTTGCTGCTTTTGGATGTAGCTCGCCTCAAGGTGCGCTCGTGGAGGATTTTCGCTTCAGCATCAGCTCAGTGTACGGGGTGAGTGGCTTCAGCATCAGCTCAGTATTGGCTTCATTTTCAGAGAGAACAATGAACTTTTGAACTCATCATTTCACCTTTCAACAATGCCGTTGGTTTGCTGCAGCTGTATTTTTTATTTTGATTATCTAAAATTCTTTTGTCTTTACCAAAAGGAGTGCACCTGGCACACCTGAACGCTGGTGGCCTTTGTGCTCAACGGTAAGCCTGAGCTCTGCTGGGATTATTTATAGCCGCACAACACTTGCGGGCAGCATTAACATAATCCCAGCTGCAGAGTGGCCGGCAGAGTTGCCGGCAGAGTACCCGGCAGAGTAGCCGGTAAAGTGGCCGGCAGAGTAGCCGGCAGTGTGGCCGGCAGAGTAGCCGGTAAAGTGGCCGGCAGAGTGGCCGGCAGAGTAGCCGGTAAAGTGGCCGGCAGAGTGGCCGGCAGAGTGGCCGGCAGAGTGGCCGGCAGAGTAGCCGGCAGAGTGGCCGGCAGAGTGGCCGGCAGAGTAGCCGTCACTTAAATGCAGCAGAAAAAAGCAACACAAAAAAGAAGAAAATCAAGAAAAATCGTTCATTCAATCACATATAATGCATAAAGTCAGCCACATATAAGGCATGTAACAAGTCGGTTTTCACAATTAGTAAAGATAAAACCTTAAAAATAATTGTAACGTATCGTTTAGGTATAGTTGGGTTCTCAAGTCACATGCCTATCTTTCAGCCTAACACCTCAAGCTAAATATTACCTAAAAATATCGTGCTCTTTTTTGTAAATACCTGACAGTCATAAAAATTAGTTGAATTATAGGCTACGAAGAGTGAAAAAAGAGTTGAACTTCGTATGATGTATACATCGAACCCTCTGCTTGCACATAGAAAATGTTGTAAGCCTTATATCGAAAGAAATTTAAATTCTCTGAAGTTTAGGTAAGAAAATGAGGGATCAGTGACCAAATGTCGACACGCAGCAAAATCGACACGGTTTTTGGTGTACAGGTCCGGCTGCGACAGACTAGAGCTGTTGAATTGTGGTGAATTGTTAAGGACCTCTCACACGATCAATCATTGTCTGAAAACGGTGCGGCAGACAGGAGTCAGGTCACAAGTCAAGAAACTGCATAGTCCCTTGACTTGTGACCTAACTCCCGTGAGTGGTAAGCTAAGTTAGCATTCGATGCCCACATTTGGGTGTTTGCCGACACTGTCGTTAAACATTGATTGATCGTGGGAAGCGTCCCTTACCTCTGAGGTGAAGATGTCGTCTTGCGTCTCGTCTTGTTTGCATTATCAGGCGATTGGTTTCTTTGTCCCTGACACCTGCAAATAACGCTAATGTAAGACCTCGTCTCACAGCTGCGTCGGTGACCGCTGTCATCGAGCGCACACGTCCATCTCGCCTGTAGGTGTGCACACTCGAATGGAATTTTGCAGCACTTCTGAAATATTTCTTGACACATTTGTTCCTGAAATACTTCTGTAATATTCATTTGACCTACTAGTTATCGAGATACTGCTGGAATTTGTTTCAAACAATTTATTAATGTAGCACTAGTGATATATTTATTTCGCCTACGTTTTGAGATGCTTATGAGAGGATTTATGACGTTTAATAGAGCGATGTGAAGCCTAAATCCCTCAATTCACGAAAGGTTTAAGTCGTAAGAATTCCATTAGACTTATGATATAAAACTTTACCTATTTAGGCATCGCAGCACAATTTCACGGTCCCAAACCTCGCCAGATTTCTGAGTTAAACTAACATCCTTTGCTCGTGAGTTTGGGCGCTCTACTCTACTTCTATTTGACATGCTGGAGAATTATTGTCCAGGCCACATCTGGCATGAGGAAGGAGCTAACAGATGTGCTGTTGGGGCGCCTACCCCCGCCACAGTCCCCCACCTGGACCCCCCGCACCATCTCGTTAACAGACCAGGTGAGGAGGGATCGACTCGTGACTTAGTGTCCCACTTTACCGCGCTGAGGGGGAAGGGGGGATGGTAAATAACAGGGACAGTCGAAAAGTTCTCCGGCGAATGTTCTTGTAAATCTATTTTTCAAAACAACCTAATTATTTTGTGGGTAACATCCGTTATTATCTACGAACATTTGTAACGGATATTTTAACTTGTGAATTAGGTTTGTATTGCATTGCCGGAGAGAAACGTTGTCCACGGAGAAATTCAGGAGTTGTCGGATGAATTTTTAAGTTGCGCTTATTGTGTCCGCTCCACATAACCAGAGGATTAATTGTGCTGCAGTCTTACGCGAGTTTTGACTGGATTCATAATGAAAACCGGTGGGGGTAATAAAAAGTTCGAATAAATATTCGGGTTTCAAAAACTTTTCAGAATTTGTAACGTTTAGCAAGCAAAGAACGGAATAATATTCCATTAGAAACTAGTTGAAAGTTTATCTATAGCTATATAAAAGAGATTAATGTAGGCTATAAAGATAAAACTTCAAAATGGGGACAGTTAATTCTGTGATTGTGCTAATTTTTTCCTATCGTGCAAAAAATTTGGCGCTTTTTATTTTGTGCATTTTTCTTGTTAATTTTTAAAAATTGACCAATGGAGTTCAATATTCGATTTATATTCATAGCTTTGACTCGTAAAAAGCTTATCAAACTTTGCACTGCGTGAGCCACTTCAGTATATGTACACTGGAGATCAGGCGCAAAGTTCTCTATNTCACTGCAGAGCTGCAGCTCGTCTTCCGTGGTGCTGGAAGATGCTGAGTTGCCTGCATCAGGGACGCCTTGTGATATTCCCAAAGACACCCTTCATCCCGACTTACCCTTACCGGCCTCTCCAAGCACCTCCCTGCGGAACCTCAACTCCAGGAAAACACTGGAAGGCTGTGCTTATCAGTCCACAGTTTCTCCGACGCGTTCCAGTTCGCTGAAGGACAACACAGAGTCCTCAAAAGAATCGCCATCCTCCAGCAGGAGTAACGATGGCCTCCGACTTGTGCAAACAAATGCCAGCTTGTCTAGGGAGAAAGAAACATCGTTCGACTCTGAGGAAAAATCTGGCCGCAGCGAGATCTCAGTTGGTGGGCGTAGAAATGAAAAGTGGCCCGATGTTAGGCAAGAAATCAAATCTGGAGACGCTACAAGTAAAGCAGAAAAGCATGCATCCCGGCAGGAAACAAAGGATAAATCTGGCAACGTGTCTGCCAAATTCAGAAGAGGAACTAGAATTTCATCTTCTGGAAGTGATACTGAACGATGTGGACTAAATGGTCGTGATGCATCACAACATGATCCTAAGGCTCCACCGCAGGATTCTGGATCTGCCCCACAAGATCTCAAACTTACAGAGCAGAATCTCAAATCAGTGCAGCAGAAAACTGAACCTGTACAACCAGAGAAGGAGCTCACTGAAAAGACAAGTGGATCTACGCTCTTCTCTTCCGTTCCACAGGTAGGAGTTAATTTGAAATAATATGATGTATGGATTTAAGCATGTGTTCGTGACATATGTATTAGGTGCTCCTCTATTTTATTGGCTTACCTCCGCGATGTGAGATCGCTCAGTCTCTGCCGACCTGCGTTTGCACGGAAGC
This sequence comes from Orchestia grillus, assembly GCA_014899125.1. Classification (NCBI taxonomy): domain Eukaryota; kingdom Metazoa; phylum Arthropoda; class Malacostraca; order Amphipoda; family Talitridae; genus Orchestia; species Orchestia grillus. The sequence goes on from VOMN01128109.1 coordinate 9,597, forward strand.
TGGCAGCCCTGCTTGTGGGGTGCGTTCAGAGAGCTCTGGGCTTGACACTTGACTCCAAACAATTATTTGGCACTTGACTTTAAACAATTATTTGGCATTTGACTTCAAAGAATTATTTGGCATATTATGCATTTGTGCATGTCAAAGGTGCATTTTTATCCATTGTTCCACAGCATTGTTGATAATGTACTCTTTTTTGACGTGCTTCTGAAATACTGTTTATCTGACGACCATCGTTTTTTGAAGGACCTTTTTTACGTACTTCTGGGAAACTGAGTACTGACGCACTTACGGTAGAGGCACTTCTGTAGCATGAAATCTCTTCCCGTAGTCCACAGCCTCACGGCATATAATGGAGGCGGCTGCCCTCTGAACACTCAGAATACTTTTGAAAGTGTTTAGTGTACCAGCCGAGATGTAATTTTCCAGTAGTCAGTGCCATATCTGGGCAGCTTTTACCGGAAAAAATAAAGAAGTGGGGTGTTGAGATTTTGTTTAACGAGTTTCTCAGGGCAGGCTTTCTTACAGGCCACTAAATCTCATTAATACATGATTGATACGCACCTTTTGTTGCGCCGGTGATGCTAACGCTGATGAAGTCTGCAAGAGGTGAAAAGGTGTCGAATAGTGATGATGAGCAATCTACTGTACGCGTACTCCAAGACCCATCACTGCTTCGAGCGTTGGCTTCCACTGCAAACTGATAACTGCATCGCTCGGCCCATGAAATTGTCACGAAATCCACAATACTACCCTGCATCAAAACGATTAAGTGAAGGCAGAAGATTGGACCACAATCTCAACGAGGATTAATGTTTTTTTACTCGCACAGCATTAGAGATGCAAGGGCAAAACCCCCAGAGAATGTCGCAGGCGACTCTCTCCTAGCAGTCAAAATGGCTGTATTCGTACGGTACGGAATGGCGCGAGAAATTAATCAGTAGAGGTAGATAAATGGGAGCTCTAGTTTCTGCTCATTTTTACATGGTGCTGTAGAATTATCTGACAAATTTGCTAGTTTCATTACAATAAAATAAAATAAAAATAAAAAACAAACAGAAATATTTTTTTTGTAATTTTGTGCTTAATGAATTTTGTTTCATTTTATTTTCATCGAAAATTACTTTCGTTCATTCTTTATTATACATTTATTCGGCTAACAAATTCGTTAGATAGTTTTGACTCACCCTGCACAAATATGCAAGCCTAATTTCGTCGTGGGTGTTTGGAAAATCCCAGCACCAGCCACATATTTGAAGTTTATTATGTGTACTGCAGTGGCAACTGCCCAGGATGTTCACCATCAAAATCAAACTAGATTTTTAATGTTTTCAATTTTTTAAAGCAATAAAAATTGCGTTTTTAACGATTTGGTTGCAGGTGGGGGTTTCATTAAAAAAATCAAACAAGAGATGGATAAAACCTGTATTGATCCTTGGGTCGCTTCAAAAATATTCACGATTGTCATTCATATTCACCTCGTGTATTATGAAAATATTGCAGTACACTTATCAATGAAAAGTAGACATGCAGGGATCATTTCTGAAAATACTGCATTTTGCAACTCATTAGAGTTGAAGCAGAATATCTCGAATGAGTTTGCTCCTTCTTTTTTGGTGTCTTGGTGTTGAAATATTTGAAGACAAGTTAGCAAATGCTGTTTTCTTTCAGTTGCTTTTCGAATCACATTTGAAAAGTGGTGGCCCCAATAGGGAGTTGGTGCCCAAGTTAGTCGCCGTAGGTGAGCTGGCTGGGGGAGCACATTGTGTCCATGCACAAGTTTGATGTTAAAAAAATTCTCTTCCGCAGAATCGAGCCTAACGTTCGCGTAGAATTAATAATTATTTCTGAAAATTTGCTTATAAAATTGCTGTATAATTTCCTTTTAGCTTCCGGATAATTTCCATTTAACTTTTTCATAATTAACTTACTTATTTCACAATTAAATTTACATGATATTAACGTTTAGAACAGCATAATTTTCGCTTATAACTGGATAATTTTTCTTTATAACAGTATAATTTCGATTTACAGCTATAATTTTCTTATACAGCCGAAAATTAATTATACAGTCTAGATCGTTTTCATACACGAAAATGAAAAAAGTTATTAACGAGAATATTAAAATGAAACGCTATTTTATTTCGTTTTATTTCAGTATTCTCGTTAATAACTAATTTCGTGTACAACCGTACCGAGTAATTTTCTTTTATAAGAACATAATTTATATTTATCATGTGTGATTTCTATTTATGATCGAATAATTTATGTTTATTACTGTAAAAAATGGCAAAAATCCTCTCATCATGTGCATTTCTACACTCGCAGCATAATTTCCACTAATTACATCATAATTACAGTACAATCATCTTGCAATGAATAATTCCCAGTACTTAATTAACGAATATTCAAAGTGATCGATGAGTGCGTGGGGTATGAGTGAAGCTAGCGCGGGGCTGGGAGCTAGCTTCGTTTTGTTCGTTTTGCCGTCTAGTTCGTTTTGCTGGCTAGTTCGTTTTGCCGTCTAGTTCGTTTTGCTGGCTAGTTCGTTTTGCCATCTAGTTCGTTTTGCCGTCTAGTTCGTTTTGCTGTCCCTGCAGACGGACTCCCGCGACAGAGAAGACCAAATCTCAGATGGTCAAGGCTCACCAGCAGGAGTGAAGGTGCCCTCGGGAGGGGCCGCGCACAGCGGGGGACTTCGCTCTGACCCCACAAAGGGCGTCGCCAGGTAACCTCCGTTGCCGAGTGCTTGGTCTCTAGTGATTACGTCACGAAACAATATTTAACTTCTGTGCTGTTCCTCAGCTCAAATAATTAGGACTCGTTTTTTTTTAAATTAAGCAATGGGAAGCGAGAAGCTCGTTTCAATACGAGAATATAGATTTTGGGAAATGGTCAACGAATTTTAAAACTTGCGTCTCTTTAACATTACGTGAGTAATAACTATAATTCAAGTGTAGAACATAAAGATCCATTGGAATAATATGCATTTTACATTTTTTCGTGATGAAAGGAGTCGGGAAATATCACCTAATACAGAAAAAACTTTTCTCACAAAGTCCGTACCAAGCTTTTTTGCAAGATAGTTTTTCTTAACTATCAACTCAAAAATGAATGTCACTGCCAATTTTGGAAGTTGCTTTCAGGTAAGGTTTTTACTATTATGCAAGAAATTTACATCGGTCAGTCCAATTACAAAGAAGATCTTTAAACGTACTTAATTCTGTTGAATTTTAACCGCAACACAATTCCCTTCACCGACGTGAAAAGTTTATAAAATATGAGATTTTCATATTTTTAAGCCTACCTATGGATACTGAAATAAGGCATGATTTCTACGAGCGTTTCAATATCAACATTTTTTAACACAATTACGGGAAACTCGTGAAAGTTTATGAGCGCTCCACGTGCTTCATTAATATCCAGGCGACGTCTGCACATGGATTTCATCAAATTTTCAATTTCATTGGCAGTAATCCTTTTAGCACAAGTCTCAAGTTCACTCCACAGATTGTCTTTAGTGAAAGATCGACGTTTTAACTGGAGAACTCGTTACTCAAGCAGTGACCACAGACTCTCATTAGGGTCCTGGTTAAGAAAACTTACCGATTCACAGTCGGCTTTGTCTGAACCGAAGAGCCTTCAAGTATTCAACAGTAGCCTTTGCGACATCTGCATCATGTGACGGGGCTTTGTCACGCATAAAAACAATCTTCTTTTTATTGGTAGTAGACCTCCTCCTTAATCACTGAAAGCCATCTGCTTTCCGAAGTCGACATAGGAAGCCTCAATCAGATTTACACCTTCAGGAATTCAAAAATGACCCCCTAACTCATCGCTGCCAATTTCTGCTCAGATCATATTTCCTCCACTTCGTTCAACACGAAGATGTTGAAAGCGGAAAATCCCTTCAGGAATCCAAACTTTGCTCCACCCGTCAGTTCAGTCGAGGGTTGCACGCATCTCATCAGTGAAGAGGACGAGTTTAAAATTCAATTTTATGTATGTTCTTGATTATTCAAGTCGAAAATCCTCATGTATCTGCTTTAGAGGGGATCTTATATCGGGTTTAACGTGTCCTGCCATACTTCTCGGTCCCCTCAGGGGGCATGGGATAAGCCATATGCAGTAAGGTCAGGTTAGTTGGGTCTGTCTATCCTACCCTATGGGAACTGGCGTCCGCAGGGGGGCACTGTTAGGTTACTTTAGCTATAGCTAGACCTTCGGGACTCCTATCTTTCGTGCCCATTTTGCTCCTTTCCATTTTCACGCTTTTTTCGCTGATTCTTTATATTTAGTTCCTCTTTTTTCTTAACTTGCTGTTTCTATGCACAGGGAATCGGGTGTTGAAACAGACCAGTGCATAGATTGTACGTTTCTCAAGTCTTCATTAAAAGGTCCCACATTAATGGTTCCTTCTTTTCGCTCTCCTGAGATCGCCTTTGGCGTGGCTAGCTAGCTTTGAACAAGCTGATAATAATAATGATAATGCCATAATTTTCAGTACTCGACATAGTCGTTTTCGTTATATGATGTCGGCCAATATTCTCAAAAAATTTCCTGCATGTTGTGTGAGAATTCCTGCGTAATTCCCGCCCCACTCTGGAGGCATCACGTCTCGCCAGGACCCTACCTTTTCCCTCGTCTTTCCCTCAGGCCTTGGCTTCAGGGCTGCTGAGATACTTCTTCACAGTATGGACATCACAGTCCAAAGTAGCAGCTGTATCTCACACATGTATACCAGCATCAAATTTAGACTGAATCTTCACCTTTTCTTTGTCATTAACGCACTTACGGCAACTCATTTTGAATGAGAACTTGCAAGGCACATGAGCATGGCACTGTCCTTAATTAATGGCGTTGCTCTAGTTTGTATGCTACTGCGCAGAACCGACAAAAAAGTAGCAAATACGCGCATATCAGTGTTGCCAACGTTTCTGCCAAATTTTATTGTTCAAACTCAGTAATTTAATTTGATAGAAAAAAGGCTCATGCCCATACGCTTGGCATATGTTGTAGAGTTATTGGAATAAAATGAACGTGAGCTCTGATGTCAACGATAATGAACTTTAAGTTAATGAATATTTAGCGACATTTGTTATGGGTCGTCGATGAAAAACCTCTGCAGAGTGACTCAAGTTTAAAATGTTTTGTAACTGAAATTACATCGATCACGTTTACGAAGATAAAACTTTAGCTATCAATTTGCAGCTATCAATTGAAAATATGCAAATGCAGTGGGGTGAAGTGTTTGGTAATTTTACTTTACAGTACTTTTGAGATGAGAAAAAATTTCATTTAAAAATACATAATGTAGACTGAAAAACAGAAGCAAGAGAGGGTAAAGATTTTTTATTTCTTATGTCAAATGCGTACATTATTTATGAAGGACGATGAAAATACCTCTGATCAAAGGGAACTTTCGAAGGATATTACAAGTATTAAACGATTCAAATTTCCATCATTTTCTAGTTCGAATGCTTTTTTAATTCAGCAAATAATTGTTGGCGAAATTAGAATTTAGATAAAAATCTCACAGCAGGATGTTATTTGATTTCACCGATGGAGTGGGAACTATAATCGATACGGTACAGATTCTACACTTACGAGACCGTTTTCATTCTTGAAGACAAAAAATTCTATTTAGTCCAATATTCTTCATTCAAAACTACGATGAATACACACGCAAGGGAATAAATATGAACGACTGTTTGTAAAATATGTCGTTCGCTAAGAAAAAAAGTTTTGCTCATTTGGTTGAGGAATGTGTGCAGGGAAATGAATGGAGACTGCACATGGACAGCTCAGTGACCTCACTCGAATGCTGGCGTAGTCCTGCTCTCCATCTTTTACTTAAAGAATCAACTCGTAGAAGAGAGAAGCCTTGTTATATGACATCAGAAGGGTCTCTGAAAGTCGGTTTTCGATGACTGGCTGTCATGTGAAATGAGTAACACATGAGAAGGAATGTGAAAATGAAGCAGTAAATAAGTTTCTTAAGTCTTCCGGAAACCCACTTAATTGGGGCTGCGATGCCACAGAATGAGTTACTCTCTTTCACAAATTTAACGATCGCATTGTTCATTTTTATTGATTCGCATCTCTCGTGTTGTATGTTCTCAATCCTTTTCTTATGGCTTTACCCTTTTCCACTGTCGAGCAGCAGCGTTAACCAGACGAGCGAGGATGGCCCCACCTCCCCATCGAGACGAGCGCCCTACCTTCACGATCTCCCCACCGACAGTGCCGTGATCGTTGGCGTTGATTATCAGCATTGCCAGTCGAATGACTCTGGCCACCGCATCGAAAATGTTAACAAACTACCCAGTCAAGATGATGCTACACACAGCAAAAGCTATGAGGACCACACAGGCGTCCTTCGTGACGACAGCTGCAGTGGCACGGACAATTTTAGCGTAGCCAACAGCAGCGTTGACGAAATCGTTCTCGCAGACAGTACCTGGGAAAGTGAAAGAGATAGAGACACCCCTAACCATAACATCACTCGTGCCAAGGACAGATTGTGTCACGAAAAGGACGGCAGTGTTGCTTATTTTGACTCAGATGTTTTTGAGAACAGCGCAAGTGACGAAGAAAGCAATTGGGATCTGTGTCTCAACAGTGCCATCATATCCGAGGGTGAAATTCTTCTTTCAACGAGTAATACCGAAGAGGGAGAAATCCAGAACCCAAGGGAAGATGGACTCAAACTTTCTAGATTGGTGAGCAAGAAACTAAGCAGCGGGGCTCGGGATGGTGGAGATGAAACTTCATCTTCGATGTCACTCGGCTTACATTGCTCTCATGGGGAAGTCATCGAAGCAAATCCAGAAGAACCTGAGACGACTCCAACACACGTGGTCTTGTACTCCCCTGAAGAACACCACTCAGCATCGGGTGGAGGCATAGCCCTCAGTACACTTGGACAGTCTTCTGGAGTAGATCTCGGTTCAGCTCGTGTGCATGGGAATAAAAAATGTCAACGGAGTTGAATTTAGACATTGAAAGAACTAGTGGCTTGCTGAAGTGAATGCGTTAGCTAAAGGCGAGGCATTTGTCTCAGTAAAGGGTAATATGCACCATAGGCCCTGGTTCTCACATAGCAGGCCAACAGCCTCCGCCCTAGCCAGACTTAGAATAATGAGCCAAGCAGGTATTGAAACAACACCTATTTCTTTCTAGCCTAGCGGTCATTAACCTTTGCTCATGTGATAAGTTGAAACTGTAGCTCCCTATACTTCAAGAGCAGAGCTCTTCAACAGAGAATACTTGCTTAAATGTCTCCTTAGTACTTGGGAATATACTAAAAAATGAAAATTTTAACGTAGAACTGATTTAAAAATTATTCAGTTGTAAATCTTGTACGAACTAAAACAGGGAACTTTCAGCCACTGAAAACAATTATGTATAATTTTGCATGCAGTCATTTCCTTCCAATTTAAAAGAATAAAGCTACGGAACAGGATAAAAAGATCAAAACCACGATCAAAAATAAGCGAAATATAATGTAACTTTTACCACAAATATAATGAAATATTTTACTATAAAGAAAAAAGTCATCAATGTAAATTAAATATGTTCAAAATATAGTTTCTTCTATATTAAACAAGTCGTAGTACTAATTATATAACACGTCTGGAATATTGATCAGAATGATAAACAAAATCCCATTAATTTCATTGATATATCTAATCAGAGAATAGCGCACGTGCTAGCTAGTACTTGGCATGTTATTCTTTTCTGTCAATCTCATTGACCGAAAATATCTTTTTCTGACCATAATATCTTTTCTTACAGGAGGAAATTAAATCTCGCTCTCGACAGATCTTTTCTTCCATTCCTCAAGTTATTCTACGATTGATCGACATTTCATGGATTCTTTGTCTTAGGTTTTTCAGTTTAAATTTTTCATTCATTCTCAATGGAATTCCATTCCGGGTTCTGGGCGGCCATTCCATCAGAGTAAGATTCTCCTCGAAAAAGAATGTCGTAAGAAATTTTGCTACATGACGCGGTGCATTATCCTGCATGAAAGCGACTGGCTGATTAATTGCAGTTTGCAAGCTAGTGAAAACTTAGTTCTTTAGTTTACTTTTCCATGTAACCAAAGAAGAGTTCCTGTACCAGTAGCAAAAAGCAAATCAAAGACCAAGACTCAAAACTGTAACACTACTTTTATAGGGAGAATATCGTTTCTTAGGATTGCATCGAGCGAATTTCCTCACGCCACAACAAAAAAAGTTACATGTGGATTCATCACCGAAATCGCCACATTCCCATTGCTCTTCAGTCCAGGTGACGGTTGCAGCTACAAATTTCAACTTATTCTTTCTGTTCAGCTAGGATATGGGAAGCTTCATGGATGGTACTCTACAAAGCATATTAATTTTATTTAATCTCCGGGAGAGTGTATCTTGGGATATTAATGCATAGCTTTTTATTATCTTCTTTGGAAATATCGTTAGCCGTCACAAACCGATCCTTTCCGGCTTGTTTACAGATCAATCGATCCTCCATTTCAGTTGTTCTAAGGTGATTACATTTCAGGTGATTTTTTCGCTTCACATGACCCGATTTTCTTAAAATTTATCAAGATATAATGAACAACACTCTTACCACTTTCCCACAGTTTTTACGAGAAAGTTCATCTTCCTTACGTAACTTGAAAACTGTTTCCATACTTCTAGTGATGTCATTGATTTAGCAGCAATGCCAATCGTGCAGAAAGCCTAACTTACGTTTTACCTCATAATTCATACAAATTTTACCCTATAACTTCAGAAATTATTGAAATTAATGTTTATCGTTTTGGTAATTTTGATCGCCCATTTTTCACACGTGTTTAATGTAGAATTATTACCATGACATTTTCATAATTGGTGGAACGAACTCTGTATTTTGAACGTGTTTTAATTTTCACTTATGACTTTACTTACCTATAATAACATATACTATGTCTTACAGTAAAAGTTACACCAGATCAGAACGCTTGACTTTTTCATTTGGTTACTCGATTAATTTTCTCTCTAACCAGAACTAGCTTATTCGATTGATGAACACAAATTTGAAGAAAACTCGAAAATTTGTCTTTATACATGGTAGGGCTTTGGTCATATTAGGTTAGGTTAGATGATCGCGTGTACCATATATGACCCACTTCGGAGTCAACGTGTTAAGGAGTGAACGCTTGGAAATAAAGTAATATATTCACCCTACACCTTTTGGTTTAAATCCTAATTTAATTCCAACCAATCCTGCTAGATCAAAGTCTTAGTGTTCTTCTGTTCTTTCTTGATTAAGACTACGAAACGTGCTCAAACTAATTAATCTTAATCCAGGGAAAAGTGAGAGAAAATCTTCGCAATAAAGAAAAATGCGACCACATAGTAGCGTGAGGCTTCGAACATTTTAAGAAGTGTACGGACTCGAGGTGCTTGGACCGAACCTAGTCAGGGTCCTTATAAAACGGAGAAGAAGATAAAACTAATGGGTTTTATATAAACACGATCTTCTATTCAGAGTTTTGAGACCTGGTACATGTCTTTACTTTTTCAGCGAAACGCATCTTGAGTGGCTGACAATTTTATGTTTTTGTTCTCATTTTGAAATTCTTAGTGTAAATAGATGAAGAGAAGATGATAGATATGCTTCTTGAGAGAAAATTGATGGACCATGTTGAAAGAGTAGGTAAGATAGCTCTTCTGAACATTGATAAGGTTTATGACATAGTGGATTGGAAAATTTGGATTCATGTGCTGAGGAAGTTACAACAAAAAAGTGGTTAACATTATAATTTGGAGCAGGCGTGTAGGGGCAAAGCTAAAGTTGCGCTGGGCAACTCAGCTCATGTCCGTCCACTTTATAAATTATTCCTGGACTGAGAACTGTACAAAAATGCCGCCCTTGCTCACTGAAGATGTCTCAAGATGCTAAAGAAGGCCGTTATGCGTGCAGAGAGTTGCAAAATGAAGGAAAAAAGGGCGCCATTTGTGCGGTGTTGCAAAATGAAAGAAAGAAGGCTGTTTTTTGTGCAGTAATGCAAAATAAAGGAGAAAAGGCAACTTTTTGTGCAAACTGCTGTAAAACAAAGGAGACCCAATTTCAAAAGAGTACACTTGAAAAACTGTTTAAGTCGCGTGATTTTCACCGTCAACATTTTGGTGGCCGACTGCATCTGCGTTGGAAATCACTCAAGGTCCATCATTGTTGATTTGTTAAAAGAATTTAGTAAAAAGGAACTGAAACTTTTGTCGCAAATAATTATAGGGAACCTGTAGTTGTACCGAGTCTTTCTGAAACCTATTGAGTAATATACGGGCATCACAGTTCGATTCAGAATTTTGTAATTAGTCCGGGTTCTGAATATCGTCTTGGTATGGACGGGAGTGACAATCTACCTCGGGGACTATCTGAAGGTGGAAAGCTCCTTCAACACAAATCGGAAGAGACATGATATTTTTCGTCAGCTTCACATGTTAGAGATGCGGAGGTATCGAACTGAGGATGTTTGCATAAAGTTCGGATAAGGTTTTGCATTTAAATAAGGCAAGGAGCTGCAAAAAAGCTCTTGCTCGGTTACATGTTTCTAGCAGTCAGCCATATCGCTTAATTAGGACAGCTGGGAGATTCAGTTCAGTTCTAATTCTTTTATCTGATAGGAGAAGATTAATGCACCTTTTACTCACAGGCTATTGTAATTTTTCTGACCATTTAGATTTCCATCATGATACTTTAGAATCGAGGCATGAAAGGGCTTGTACGAGAGAAAGAAAGAAAAATCGTTTTTTCCGATCTCATTCACCTACATAGCATCGTATATCGGGTGTTCAATCAGTAAAATTACAGCCTTAAAATTAAAATGTGGAAGCCAGGTGACACTTCTGATTGTGATCAGTGACTGCAACCTTAAAATTACGAGTGGAAGTCACGTTGAAAATTACAGCCTTAAA
>VOMN01128116.1:0-21859 GCA_014899125.1 Orchestia grillus
TTAGCTCAGGAAAGTTGGTAGACGGCAGTATACACATGAGTTTAGATAGAAGAAAATTTCGGGGGCCGTATTCCTAAGCTAAAGGTGAGACTGTAAAATAAGGCAGTCCGTATCAGAGGTATTGAAAATAACATTTCATCACAGAGTTACCGTAAACAAGAGGGTATCTTAAGAATTTAACAGCATTTGTCCCGCCATTTTTGGCGGGTAGCGTTCACAAGTGTTGTATACAGGAAGTTCTGTAGTACACTGAGTGGTATAAAATAAGGTATAAGTATACATACATTTCTACTCTACGTTTGGGTGAAATAACGCTGTCGCATTAACGCCTGTAGTATGCGTGCAGGGAGTTATTCCACTATATACAGGGTGACACAAAAAAGAGGGAGGATGTATCACAACCCGGATCTAAATACAAAATGTACGTATGTACATTTTTAAGATAATATCTTCAAAATTTATTTGGTATCATACATACGTACATTTTGTATTTAGAGCTGGGTTGTGATACATCCTCCCTCTTTTTTTGTGTCACCCTGTACAAATGCACAGTTGTTGCTTGCTCTGTCTCTCGGACACGCTTTTAAGGATTTAAATAGAAGAAAATTTCCAGGTCCGTATTCTAAACTAATAGCGAGATTGTCAGATAAGACAGTTCGCATCAGTGATACTTAAAGTCACATTATTTCATGTCAGAGTGACCATAAATAAGACGGCATCGTAAGAATTTAACATCATTTGCCCCGCCATTTTTAGCCGGGCGCGTCTACTAGTAATGATTGATAATCAATCCGTCCTCACTTACAATGAGAGCTATTCCCATCGTTTTTGGCACTTGAATTCAGTCGTCATGTCTAGTATTCTATAAACTCATGGATACTCGTTTGATTACAAAGAATTAGCTTCAGAAGATTTTTTCAATTATAGATTGAAATACTCTGATAATACCATACTGGAACTGAACAATTAATAATCTAATTATTCCACCGCTTTACTACTACGTTTTGTACTATAGTTCTCAAGTTAATCCCGTATTATTGATACGAAAGAAAATCTAGCACATGCTAAGCCAAGGTGCATGAATGTATTGCTCGAAACGTTCAACAATTATCAACGAAAAGCAAACCTATTGATTTATCCCATGAACTTTTCTCAGAGCTACAATAGAGATTACAGATCATCTTTAAATACGCTGTTCATCACGGACTTAATTTCCATCACATAATCCCATCATTCTTGAAGAATTTATATTATATGAAGAAAATGAGATGTTAAAATGATTATTTAAATGAGATGTTTCTAAATGTTGGTCAAATGATGAAAAATTTAAAAAAATTAAATTTACCCCTACTTGATTAAACTTGGAAATTCTTCGTAAATTGAAGGCGAAAGCAGTTCTAGACCCTTGAATACAAGCTAACATTGTATCCACTATCATGGTAGACATTGCTTTTATTTATTGAATAACTGGAATAATAGTTTGATAACCGTACCGAACTGTGGCAGCAGACACGCGCTTGCTTGTTCGCTCTTGCGTTTAGATCGCCAAAATATGCGTTTAACAAATTGCTGTCTGGTTCAAATTGCAGGGATTAGCATTTCACTCTGTAGAATTCGGAATAGATTCGAATTGTGTTGTAATTTTAGCAGTTTGTCGTTTGTATAAAAGAATCTAGGTTACAATATGCCGTCTTTGCACTGTTATTACTATATTAAGAAATATAAACACGCTTCACTTCTCGGGCTTAGGAACGAATTTAGAATCACGATCCAAAGTTTTAATGTGACTTCCACACGTAATTTTTAGATTTTAGTCTTGCCAATTCCAATTAGAAGTTCCATCGAGACTTTCATGTTTCATTTTTAAAACTGTAATTTTACTAATTGAAAAACCGAATGTTCTATACTTGTAGCTGACTGATTTCGGAATAAACTATTTTCATTTTCATTCTTTTCATGGTTTAGATGTTATTGCTCAGCTCACGAAGGAATTTCGTTTTCTCCACCCTCGTTTGAAAATATTCATGGCAGAAAGTGAAGTTTTCGGCACTTATAAAAATAGCTGAACTATACACGTGAAAATCGACCAATCACAGCTTTAATGTTTCCGGAACAGCAACAGCGAGCCCATTATTTCATCGCACTGTAGCGTCCCAGGCGCTCTTGAAATATTTTCACGCGCGAGCGCAAGAGCGAAAGCAGTGAAACTGATGGAGATCAATGCGAGCTGGTCAGGCCGGACAGTGCTCTTCCAGTCATGGAAAGCGCGTTACTAATCGGACATTAAACGCCTCATGTTAACATCAACTACATGCAGGTCCATGGACGCGTGACTAAGTTGTGTTGTCCTTCGAGAGAAAGACCACTTGGTAAGCCTTTGATATGGAATTATCTACCCTGAACCACCTAAATAACTACGTCGAAACGAAATTTGTCTTCTATAGAGATTTTCAGAAGTGAAAAGTCGTTTCAACATATCAATGAAAGCATGAGCTACAACGTTGAAACAAGAACCTTGTAAATTAATTACTTTTTCTATAATTTACACGAAAGGTAGTATTTGATACTGTACAGGGTTTAGCATTGCACCACGTTTATGCTTAATGCAGTTATCATGGGAGCGAAAACTTCATATCCATTTATTTTTGCCAGTCACATTTAACACGTAACTACCGTTACTGTGAGGTAAACAAATAGAATATGATATGGGGGAAATCACTAGTGGAATACAATATATGAACAATAATCGTTAAAGATAATGATGTATTAACAATGCATCAAAAACTTTACCATAGATAAATTTGACTTCAAAGTGGGAGCGTGATGTTATATACTTGAGCATGCTCGTAAGTTTAAGCAGTTTTGATGCAGACAATAAATTCCTTCCAGTAAGCTTAACATGCTTTAACAACACTATATTGAATTTATGTATCAACCGTTGGAAGTAGACGTATTTACAAAACGTCTACTAGACCCCTTGAACTCTGCCTGCATGCTTACGTTCGAGCGATAGTGAAGGTTTTCTATCACTTAAGTGTGGAAGGCACTTTCTCAGGTGATGTGTGGTGCGTGAGCGTAGCTGTGTCGATGAGTTTGCGCGTAACTTTCTCACTCGAAGCGTGAGCAACACGCACGATACGCAGCCCGGGCGTGCAACGGAACAGCGTTTGGCTCCCGCATCGTCTACTTAATTTCACTCCCAACACGAGCTAGCGAGCTTTTACGTCTAGTCATGAGTATGCCTGCTGCGATGAAGAGTAGGTGTGAGGCGCTTCGGCACGTAATAATGTCGAAATATTTACGATAAGAGCACAAGTGATGGCCTTACACCCCCTACAAGAAAAAGAAAAAATTGCTCAACTTCACAATTGTCAAACACGAACATTTGTTATGCGAGCATCTACAGAATTGAAAAACTTTACACCTGAGCAGTAGAAGCTTTTACTCTTCATTTTTAGGATATTGTGATTTTAATCCTTCCAACGACTAGTTTTCAACTATTTAAAACTATTTCAACTATAAAATATACTTTTATCGAACCTGAAAATAATTAGAAATACATTAGAAATCTTGAGAAACGGTTACCATTTTTGTTTAGAGTGTGAAAAATATATTCTGAGACGCTTGATAGCTGTCACTATCAGAATTACGGTTCCATGCTCTCTAGAACGATATTATTTGGGACTCTAATTTTTTTCATATTATGTATTATTATGCATAAACTTTTTCGTAGTTTGTTCTCTACTATCATGTCACCCTAAATAGTTTTATGTGCCTGAAGTTATGTGTACCATGCGCGCGTGTTCTATCCTAAAATTACCAATTTCGTTTGTCACATCATGTCCAAATATTAATGCGACGTTTTTGTGCTATTATCGGTCGGCGAAATACTCTCCCATACGTTATCAAAAAATTTCAGTGCTATAGAAAAAACTAACCATAACTCAATACGTATTAGTAATCGCTATTTCATATTTCTGCTTCTCTTCTTGCTCCTACTGTAAGTGCAACAGTTGCAAACATATCAATACAATCTCTGGTACTAATTAGAATTATCTTTTGAAAATGAGCTAATGCCATGAACGTTCAAATAAAATATTTTTTCCGGATTTCGCTTCTTCATCACTTTTATTTTAAATTTCTGGTGTGCATTAGATACCAAAATTTTTGCAATAGTAATTCCGCTCACCGATTTCCGCTAATATCTCAAGATTATTGAGTCATTGAAGTAATGTGCTCATAAAGTTGACAGATCAATAAACACATGATTCAGATAATTTTGGGGGGATTAAATTTATTTTGAGTTTTCACATTAACTGATGGCTGAAGCACTGGCGAAGATTATTAGCGACGAAGTTTTACCAGACTAGTGACGAGATATTTATAGTTCCCATCCTAATCAATCTCTCGATATTCTATTCTCATTTTACTGAGTCAAATAACTTGCACTGTTATATCTCGACATCAGTTATGCATTTTTTCGATGACACAATAATATGAGCCTCTCTTCAAGATAATAACGCTTCCATCGTAAAGATTGTGCGGAACAAATCATAGTGTCGATGAAATGCTTTAAATAATTCGACCGTACGACAAAGCTATAGTTCGAATTGCCTCAGCGACACACGAGTGTAGAGTCTTCCCAAGCAGAGAAAGTTTTCTGCAAACTCGCACGGTAGTTTTAAAATATTCGTAAGAAACAAGAAACTGCTTCTTTCTCTGTGCTTCGATGTGGGAATTTTACCACGTTCAAGCATTCACCAACGACAAAATCTGTCATAGAATCCGAGAGCATTCACATCGGGAGGATTTGGTAGCAAGCACATGCAATAAATTGTGGTGAAAATTAGAGTGTAACAGCTTAGGACGCTAGGAACACGCATCGCAATCACTTTCCTTTCACACTCAACTTCTCAGGAATGGACGTCAGTTTTAGAGTCCCTGAGCAACGGATTATACCAATACCGAATTGAGTAATCCCTTTCTGGAACAAAGCTACATACATACTTCTAACAAAAACTCTATCTACCATGGTATATTGGGACTATGAATCTGGCCTTGTTCTGATGAACAAGTCTTGGCTAATAAATGAAGGCCAGTATTTTTAGTTCCTTTCGTTGAAATTCATAATTTGGGAAACACATTCTTTTTTCTGATATAATTCCGTATGCTCTCTTTTTTTCGACTTCGGCTTCTATCACTCCACGGCGGAGCCATCAATCTATTGGAAATGCGAAACACAACGCTGAAAAATTACACTTATTAAAGGTAATATTTAAAACTTTACGTATTACAAATTCCCCATTCAGTGCATGATAGCCACAGCAACAGGCACAGTATAATAATCCGTCACAAATATGACAAAATCAAAGATCTCGAGGGACTTGCGCAGTGCACTTCGCATCGCCACCCAAAATAACTAGAGACTTCATGATCGAGTTTTGGTAAATAACACAAAATGCACGCATAAAGGGAAAATTTTTAGGGCACAAGCGTTCTTTAAGAAACAGTTTGTTTGGAAGCTAGTTAAAGGGTCATCTAGGGCAACGAGTAGTAGGTTTTAATGTAAATTGTATGAAACGTATTGTATAGCAGTGAACTGTTTTTTTACATAAAACTACTTCACTTCACGTATACTAACCATCGACGTAACTTAAAAACATTTTTTTCAGAAAATTATAGTTCACCCAACTGGGCTTCAGCTGGGTTGACTGCTGCCTATATAGAAACAAGAAGGAAAGTGAATTTAAAAATTGAAAATTAATAAATATTATGGCATAAAAATAAGTGAAAAATAACAGTAAAAGAACATACAGCATTATGAAAATTATGTCAGCAGAATTACCAAAAATTGAAGAGCATTTTTTGAAGCTTCTATTTTCCTTGAACGAAAAGAAGTGTTTGCATTCAATCTTCCATCAGCCGGTCAAAAATTTTGCGCAAGGCAAGCTATCGATAAACCCATGCCGTGATTCTAACTTTTAATTAAGAAAAATAAAGTCTCACCGAAATTAAGAATTCTGTGCTAATGAGAAATACCTGTAGTAAAATAGAAGCCAATAGAACAATCACAACAATAAAAAATCGTGGTAGATAATGTATACCTAAGATTTACAGTACGTACATAAAAACTTGGATTGATAAAGCCAAATATCGCCAAAATTGACAGCCCCGACCCAACAACAATGCAGCCTTCATGGTCGCTATTCCACTCTCCATGAACTCAGACGAGCAACTGCCTGAGCTGTTGGCCTGTCAGGCCTGGCCGGTATCCGATCGACTCTCTCTCCTGTGGACTTACCTGAACAGAGAAGCCATCGATTCCGTCTCGTACTGTGGTGAATGATAGGTGGTCAATGTCATCACCTGTGAAGGCTCAAAATCGAATTAAGAATAGTATTAAATTTAAAAATGTATAAAGTAGCGCCAAAAACGAACACTCAGAAACAGAGTAACGTATTGATAAAAAGAACCTTTATTCATTCCTCCCATTAAGATGATACCTCCCATTAAGGAATTTTTCCACCAACAAAGGGCGATTTCATTTCAGTTGATGAAACAGGGTAACAAACAAAAAACTAATTGAAAGTGGAGAGCTAAAACTAAAAAATTAGGTGACGTAAGAAGTGAAAAGAAACACCACTTGAAAAAATTTGTTAAGCTTGATTTCTGAACACAAAAACTTCAAATGTCTTTCCATGAACTTTTAACAAGTCTTTGTGCATCGTTCTGCAGGCCCAGCACGCAGGGTTATACCTTGAGTCTCACAAATGCTGTCATTCTAATCGTAAAGGAAAGTTCGAAAGAAGGGAGCACTTGTAATCCGATCGCGTGATCGCGGCTGCGATCGAAGACGGAACGATTAATGATGATGGGAGTTATGATGACTGCGATAGGATATAATTGCTGACTTTTTATCAGCCAAAGAAAGCAGACTCCATACGATCAGTTGAAAGTAAGAGTTCTACATTGCGCAGAGCAGCACTTGCTAAGTAAGAAAAACAAAGATATATGGGAAGTTAGTAGTATGTAACTTAAACAATCATGTTGTAGATGATTGAGGCACACCATACGATACGTGAAAAATGTCTGTCGATCATTTGCTTTCACCCGTTCGTTTTAAACATATATCTATACAATATTTTAGTTCTTCTTATTTTTCAACATTAATTAACAGAGTCAATTATTTCCAGAATATGCAATCTCCAGAATATTTGATTTTTCAGGAATTGACTCTCAGAATACACGTTATCTGCTTCTTTTGCCTGTCTATTTCTATTAAAGATCTTCAATACCCAGATAATAGCAATCGCATTTTTGTCTGTAAATTAATAATAGGAAAATTACGTGGACAAAAGAATCATTTGCCAACGAAAGAAAAAGTACTTACGTAGTGAAATCATTGAGTACTTCCAAGACACTGTTACGAGGTACAAATGTTGCTAGGCGTCGCATGTCCAACAGTACAGCTACAGCTGATAAATATTTGACAGGAACTAGCCATAAAGAAAATTATAATTTTGTCACGTATGGCAGAATGAAGTTTACTCACATGCATGAAACATAGCTTTAAATATTCATAAAAATTGCTTTGGGCGTACATGAAAATTACTCGCAAAAATATGCGGAATCCACGCCATCTAATGGAATTCAAACTGAAACTGCACGTCCACACAAACAGCCTTTAAGAAGCACGATGTCGTTATGTTCTAGAATAGAACTCAAGAGTCGCGTTAGGGTTAGATAATAATTCTATGTACCACAGAGATAGTGGATAAATCAAAACGTATTATCTTTTGAGTATAAAAAGAGGTTGACCAACATATACATCCTGTAGAAATTCAGGGAACAGCAGCCGTAAGCTCGATGCAGCATAAGGATTCAGTGAAGATTTTTAGCGTCATCACTGGCGGTCTGCCCTTGAACAGGCTCACAAGCTGGAACGTCTGATACAAAATATGGAGTGAGCAGGTATCCAGGGAACTTCGGTGCCCAAAACTCGGAAAGCTTGCCCTATATTCTTGAAACGAGTACACTAGAATATATTGACTTGGTATGATGCCATTTTTACGCATCGTAATTGCAGTTTACCGTATTAGATTACTGTATTGCAGTTTACTCTTTTCTTGGGACTCTATATTTCCACTATGGTTAATTCGCGTCGTGCTGCTATTGTACAGGGTCAGGTAAAATGATCTGACACATTTTTAGGTTTAAATGAAAGGCAAATAAAGTGGAGAGACAAAAAGGGTTTTTATTTTTGAATAGTACATATAATGCCATTTTGTTTGTTTTAAAAATTAAATCAGTCGAATGGGATCCATAATTATCCACACACTGTCGAAGGCGTTCACAAAAGTTGTCTATAACTCGGCGGGTCATTTCATGTGGAATTGTAGTAATTTCTTGACGAATTGTATCTTTAAGTGGTTCAATAGATCGACGGCGATTAATGTATACCTTTGACAAAAATGACATTATATGTACTTTTCGAAAATAAAAACACTTCTTTGTTTCCTTACTTTATTTGACTTTTATTTAACCTGCAAATGTGTCAGATTATTTTGCCTAACCCTGTATTATGATGAATTATACAGAAAGAGAAAGGAATTATACACCATTCACAATAATTTGTACTGATCATAGTCTCCTTTCGACGACGAAATTATAGTCGACGTGATTAAATGATTGGCAGCACGAACGCGACTCGAGTTAAAGGCATTGAAAATTTCTCTCTCGTGTAATAGTATGAAATAATTTACTTATCTTTCTGATTCACAAAAACAATTAAATAATTTTAACCTTTTAAATTTCATTGATGGATTATTATTTATTCATTGTAAAGGATTTTTCGGTACCGAATTAATATTACAAAGACAGGTATTGTAGCAATTTGGTAATTTTCTAATTTACTTGACACTCTAAAGCAGTCCAAATCATTCTAAAGTATGAAAACATCCTATCGACTTGCACATTCGAACGAGGAGAATCTTAGTATACGCGCTGTTGAGATAAGCGATACAATTTTCTACACACTGGCAAAACATATACAGGGTGTTCGAGAAACGCTTGAGTTTACTTAATGAATTGAAGAGAAATTTTACCGGCACTGAAATTTCGACATCAAATTTCACTAGAATAAACTAACATTAGTTTTGATCACAGCCTCGATCCGACTCCGCGAGGCATGCCATACGCCTCTCCTTCTTATTCAGCAATTCGTAATCACTGGAATAGTTTCCACCATAATTTCAGTAATTCTAACTTTTCAACTCTTTGTAGCAATCAGAATAAACACGTCCTTCAAATTTTAGAGTTCCTTTACATATTCACGGAAATCACTACTAAAAATATCGCGGTAAAGCGAGTACGTGCTAGTACGTGTAATGCAGCCAATTTTCCTTCTGTGTAGAACTAAATCATAAACTAAAATTCATTCAACGATGCAGTACTCGACTCATTACTCCTCTCTTTGTAATGCTCACAGATTAGACTGTTATTCAGTTTAAAGCTCCCCATCCACACGAAATGTGATGTAAAGAGCCAAGAGAAGTGACCATTTAGCATGGACTCGAGGGAACAGGGATTTTATGCACAAAGGTGTGTTCCCAATGAGAATTTCTTGTGAACAGATACAGCAAGTTAAAAATGATGGGGGAGAAGAAATAAAGAAGAGATAGGGAAGAAGATGTAAAAATTGAAAAAAACAAAGTGGGCACGAAAACTAGAAGCCCCGAAGGCCTTTCTACTGGTGGGGTTACTCAACAGTATCCCCATAGCATATTATGGAATAGCCGAACTAACCTACTCCTGATGACCATCTTATGGCCCCCTGAGAGGCGAAGCACTCACAGTGACCACATGAAATAAAATGACAGGACATAGCCTACTTTCAATTACGAAAACTATATTTAGTAATCAGTGGAGGCTCTTCGGCTTAGAGACTTTTCAAATGTCTTATTCACCGGAAACGGCAACCTGCGGACCGTCTACACTCTACAACTTGACTCGAGATACCTCAAGTCCCGCCTACACTATCAAATTCTCCACCAATCACGAACACGCCAAAACGCAAATAATATCACAAACTCTTCGGAATCGTGCCCAGACTGTGCATTTGACTGCAAAAAGTTGTACGAGGGCAGAATGTAACAATTTGAAGCAATCAATTTGAACAAACCACACTGCTCCTTGAATATGTTTATAGAGTTGATGTATAATTGTGTTTTAATTTTATATCCAGGCAGT
The DNA here is from genome assembly GCA_014899125.1 of Orchestia grillus. NCBI lineage: Eukaryota > Metazoa > Arthropoda > Malacostraca > Amphipoda > Talitridae > Orchestia > Orchestia grillus. The sequence goes on from VOMN01128116.1 coordinate 10,249, forward strand.
TGTTAGTCATGTAGTTATTATTTTTTTATAAGTAATGTAGTTTTAACTAGTGTTTAAAAAACATGAAGCCGTTGATCTTCTAGCGATGCCATGCCGGTAGGTTGCTAACTACTATTTATGCAGCTGCCAGCTACTATTCATGCTAAATTAACTAATCTTTAATTTAATTAGACTCGTAGGACAATATTAAGCTATAATCAAATGAATAAATTACCAAACCAAAATAATCGTTTCCCATCAAATCAACAATTTATTTGCACAATGTATACATAAATATACATAAATATATTCATGTTTGCTGTTTCTACGAAATTTTGTGTTCGAGTTTTCCAAGGGAATGGAAAACACTGACACACAGAAATCTGCCAGCCCGCTCAGTGTTTTTGTGTTCGCGGAAAGTTGATGAACACCAAATTCGCTCTTAATATTGATGGTGTGGTCAGGGCTTGAAACAGCAGTTGGTATAATTCACTCTGAATTTTAACTCAGCGAACTGTTCGATAAATCTTATTTTCCAATGTTCTAATCAAGTGAATTTACGTGAGGATTTTTCATCACAGCAAGAGGAAAATGTTAAGGTTTCAATTTAACGGAATTCGTACTAAATCGCAAGCATAATTTAGTTCCTTTCATAACAGCTCCCTTCCTGTACGTGTAAGGGGAGTGGGGCGGCAAAAGGGCATACTCCGTTATCTTGACCTTATGTCTGTCAACGTTGGTAGCAGGGGTGGATTAAAAACGCGAATAGCAGCAAACTTTTATGACAGTGAGTGAAACTTACACAGTACTTACAATTTTCGTATAAATATAAGTTTACAATAAAAGATCTTTTGCAGACAATTTTTACACAAGTATAGCCAACGTAATGTACGTAGATAACTCAAAAAATACATAAGAATATTACAAAATTCTGTACTTAGCAGTATTAAATTAACATAGAAACGACTAGTACTCGACTCGATGTTGCGCATACTGCGGTGTTCAGTTGGAGACGTGCCTGGTCAAAGGTTATAGCCCGAAAATTCCCATACTTAGTGGGCCCATACTAGAAATAATGACTGAACAATCTAGACCATTAAATAATTAACTTATTAGTAGCACCTACTCGTCAATACCGCAGCACTTCTAAAACACTTGCATTTTTCGTACCCTTGGGTGGATCAGCTGGGTGCTCGCATCAGTCCTGTGCGGGTTGGGTGTATAAAACCAGCCGAGTAACTTAAGCACTTCGACATTTTACTTGGACTCTGTGCTTCAGAAAGCTAAGTAAACTATATAAATTAGAGATACTATAAGATGAAACAGAAGGCAAGATAAGTTTCATTCTACTTGCGTGCAAATGCAATGTACAAATCCAAAAATTGTAACGCAGTTTTTGGAATCAGAACGTTAAACTGTAGAGGTGCCAAGCGTGTACTTAATAGATGCATCAAAGAAAATACTTCAAAGAAAAATTTCTTTTCGCCCTTTCGAAATGTACCCGAGGAAGTATACATATCTTCATACGAAGGTCACCATTTGGTCGATGGAACAAAATACAACGATTACCTGTAATTATAAATTTTATACGGAACTCTGCAAATTATGTACAAGTACACATAAGGCATTTCTGAAGCACACCCATCATGTGGTAGCTATTACGGTTCACATACTGACCCTAGCCATTTCAAAAATTAACATTTGATAGCGCGAAAACTAGAAAGCGAAAAGTGAGACTATGGTTTTGATATTAACACTTAGAAGCTATGATCATTGAAAGATTATTATTGTATTTATTATTATTACTATTTAATTAGTTAAAAGCTCTTTAGCCGCTTGGAGGGCGATCTTAAGAGAACGAAAAGAAAGCACGATTTAGCAAGGACTGTAGGAAACGTGTAATCTATGCACAGGTGTGTTCCCACGCAGGATTCCCTGAGCATAGAAACAGGAAGTTGAAAAAGAAGACGATGAAAAGGTAAAGAATAATCAGTGAAGAAAGGATGTAAATGGAAAGAATAAAAGTGGGAACGAATGATAGAAGTCCGACAGCTTAACTATAGCTGAGGTGACCTAACCAGTGCCCCTTTGGGGTCACCAGATCGCGTTGCTAAAGATAGACAAACCTAAGTAACTTAACACGTTGACTCCGAAGTGGGTCATATATGGTACACGCGGTCATCTAACCTAACCTAATGTAACCAAAGCACTATCATGTATAAATACAAACTTTCGAGTTTTTTTTCAAATTTGTGTTCATCAATCGAATAAGCTAGTTCTGATTAGAAAGAAAATTAATAGAGTAACCAAATTTGTGAAACCAAAATCCTTCATTTTTAAATTCATAGTAGAGATATTTGTCGGCATGTAATTTTACCTGTGTGGAGAATCGGAGTCAACGTGTTAACCATGCCGCTCATCCTATGCTCCCTGAGGGGGATCATTTCAGGAATATGAATAATATAAATAATGGCAAAAATGTTACCGGGCTTTACACTAGTACTAAATATATTCGAATCCTTAATGACTGAAGAAAAATTGATGCCTTGAATACAAAGTAAATTTAATGTAGTATCCTCAAAATCAACTGAGCTACGATAACGATTGCACGTTTTGACGGGAGTTGTTTCATTTTCATACAACGGTCAACATCGCCATTGAAACAACACATGACTGACAGTCTGCTTAATGAAATTATCATCGAATCATAACCATATGAACGCCAACCTTAGGCCACGCACGGTGTCACATGACCTATGGGCTTAACATCCAACCTTTAACGACGAGTGAGCCCACTTTCGAAGTCAATATGTATAGCAGCAGTAGTACACTTGTGTTTCGGTGGTTAGGCACGATACGGCCAATTGGAGAATTGCCTAGTAAAAAATGTAAGTTTATAGCCAAGAGATGGAGACATACGACATTATAAGGCGGCTGATGGTTAATGCGTGTTTCTCACCCCAAAGACTAAGATCTAAAGTCCACAGAGGTTGCTGGCTGCACCTTTCCGATCCTTACTCGTTCACGCCACAAAAAAAGTTTAAGTCCTCGTGATGTTGTCCATGGTCTTGCCGACACATCATTGTCTTGCCTAAGTGAGCCATGCTTTGTCTTATTAGAAATGCTTAGTCCCGTTTTAAAGAAAGTTAAGAGCAGAATAAAAAAAATCATTTCCATAAAATAAGACTTGTTTGACAACAGGAAATGTCTCCTGTTGCATTGGAGAATAAGCAATGATATTACCTAAGAAAAGCGATCATCATCAGGGACTAGTATATAAGATTTATGTAGGTTGTTAAAGTGCACAATTGATGTTTTATAACGCGTGATACATACTATGAGAGAGTATTCAGTCTATAGAGAGTAAGAGTACATTTGCAATTCATAATTGTGAAAGGCATACATGTGATATTTCCTCCGTTGAGAAGTGGCTGCCTCTACCCTCATGACTCAGGCCTGGCAAGCCAGACAACCCTGGCTGACTGCGGGGGGCTCGCCGCCCCTCTCACTGAGGGAGACGGATGCCACAGATGAGGGCCTTGGTGAAAGCCGCCGCTGCCAGTGCGGCGTGTGGCTGCCATTCTCTGTTCACACTCCCGTCCCTAGGAGACAACGAAACCCGAGCGTCAAAGTACGACATGCCGTCGAGAAAAGCAACCTCTGCAAAAAGCAACTTCCTCTTTTTACGTTCACATTCTCGACAATCATTCCTCGGAACGGCAATATCTGTGAGCTAGACTTGATTGAAGCACATAAGTAGATCAAGTTATTCGTATTATAGGCATACATCTATAAATAAAATAAACCATGGTATATTATGGACAAATCCTAAATAATCGACGCTGAACTCAGTATTTTAATACTCACATCAAATGTCCAGAAAGTATTATCATTAGTATTAGTTAGTTTAAAGCTCCTTATCCACACCAAAGGCGATCTTAAGAGAGCGGAAAGTAGGGACTATTTAGTATGAGCTTTAAAAAACGTGGAATTTATGCACTGGTGTGTTGCCACGTAAGATTCCCTGCGCATAGAAACAACAAGTTAAGAAAGAAGAGGATGTAAAGACAAATAAGAGATAGCGAATAAGGTATGAAAATTGAAAGAAGTAAAGGGGGCACGAAACATAGTTGTAGTAGTAGTGAAAGCAGCGCTTCAGNCTCTATTGCCTATGGCCTATCCTATGCCCCTTGAGGGGGCACGAAACATAGAAGTCCCAGAAGCCTATCTCTGGTTGAGGTAACCGAACAATGCTCCCCTCTAGGATCACCAGTCCCCATAACATAGAATAGACAAACCTAACTAACTTCACTCAATTGCCTATAGCTAACCCTATGCCCCTGAGGGGCATGCCTAGACATTTTGAGCGACCTTGGATATTTCTACATGCTGGATACAAAATATAGACTCGGGTTAATTTTGGTTCATTAGACATGCTTGCGATTCCTCATGACTGAAAAAGGACTGGAAATAAAAGTATTGAAAAGCTCCAATTTTTTTCCAACTTTTAATGAGTCAGCTACTCAGTTCTCAACTTAAATTCACGACAGCACTACAAAAGATGACTAGGGCAAATCTACCACTTGTTCCTGAAGAAGAATCATGAATTTGATCAGCACGATCGAAGTCGCAGATGATTTCATTCATCCATGAGTAGTTCTTTGGAGTCGGATTCTCCCTGGCATCAATTGGAATATTCCGAAGAAATTATTGTGAGTAAATGATGATGAAAATCGCCATTGTCTGCTTCACTAACCATCAAATAGACAAGAAACTAAGATTTCATCATCGGCTTAAGTTTCAAAACTTTGATTTGATTGAGTAAAATGAGCCTGCCGCTGATTAAGGCAAATAAAGTTAGCTCAAAATAGTTTCCTTCAAGTTTAAACATTGGAAATATAATAGACCAAGATATTAAATTTCCTAATCAATAAACTTACCGCTGTATAACTCGCGTCTGACTTCCTTATTTTACATTTATTATTCGATTATAAAGCAAATAAGATAAAGAAATAACTATTTACATACTAGTGTCGAGAGCGGTACGTTAAAACTACATTCCATTTTGCCACACTAGCACAGCAGAAAACTGGCGAAACGTGATCAGTAAATAATAAATAAATGAAATAAATATGCACGTTATTCTATTGAAACCCAACGTTGTGACGCTGCTCAGTGAAAAATATTGTATTATGCGTGTAGCTATTTCTCCTGCGAGAAAAAGAACAGTTTGCTATTTCTCCACTATCAGCAGTAGGTTCAACGATCGAATAAGTTTTTACAGTAATCTTCCAACGGTGAAGAACGCTAAAATATAGCACGCATATAACTGCCATTATTCCGTACTCGGCATGTAATATTACGGGTAAATAAACAATTTAGGAGAAACAGCTGAAAAAATTACTCAATGAATTTCGATCTGAAGGTCCCAAAAGCGTTGCGAGACACCTGAGAAGCCTGAGCTTCCTCCACTAATAGCAAACAGCGAATTTTGCTACCTAATGAAGTGAAACAGGCACAGATTTAAATTAAAAACTACTTGGACACCCTAACCAATAACATCTATGTGGGATTAAAGAAAGCGTTAAAAAAATCCAGTAACTGCATAAATACATGCGCTTGAAAGGGGATATTAATAAATCAACCTAAAAAAGTCGGAAAAATAAAGTACACCAAATTTAATTTCATATGACAGTTAACGTACAAAAATAATGGAAACATTAAAAATTACCATCCAATATTTTAGTGAACCTTTATGTTACAAATATACTTTATAAAATGATACTGATAATATTTATTTTATTCGGTTAAGATAACCGTATTTATCAAAATAAATTATTATTCCTTAATTCGGTCTTATTGCATAATAAGCTGAGTTACGGTGAATGACCAATATGAATCCAAAAAAGCACAAGTTGTGGGAATTCAAAAGGCTGCCTCCACACGTCAACTCGTCCTGCAGTAGAATGAAGGAAAACTGGACTCGTCAGAGGCTATCGCTAGCGTCTATTGGTCTGTTTACCATTCGCTGTGATCACTACATATAACAGTCCAGCCTCTCTTAAATGTTTCGGTGATAAAGAGATTTTCCAGTGACGGCTCTTCAATGATGTATGATGTCTTACTTTATTGAACTCACGGTGAATATTTTACTATGTAAAATAGACAGATATTTACTAACTCTCCAGTCACTGTAACACCAATTTTATCTTTTAGTTAAGTGCGATTGAACACGTGTTGGTTCCTCTTAGTAAGGAGTTTCGATATTCTTCCAGGATGATTCTCTTTGGTTGAGATTTTGCCTCGTATCATGGCAATTTTATCATGACAATTGTCTCATGGTAATTGATATCGCAGCTGTGGAGAACACCCGAGTCTTGCTCTTCTCAAGACCGATAAGTTTTCAATTCGAGCTCTAACAACTGGCCATTTCTTATATTAAATTAGGTTACATATCAGTGATTACTTTATACTGCAGTGGTATCTGAAGAATGAAATAATCGATAAGTAAGAAAAATGTACCTAACTGAAATTAATACCAGCCATCAATAATAATTTTGAAAAGATAATCGCAACATAAGGCCTCATTGAAATATTGAACTAAATTCCCTGTCGTTCCCGTTATTTTGTCCGACTCGTATATAATTTATAAGAGAATTACAGCCGGTGCTGCCAAGTATGCAAGCGTGTCATACTGGGTAGCTCAGAAGACCACTAATTTGGACACTCACTAATGAACGATCTCGTTAGGGTAAGCTCAGGTTACTCTCTTCAAGATGAACAATATTTTACAAAACATGCAGAAAGACAACTTCCTTCTGTATACTCCTCTTTCTCCTCCTCACGGAGTGGTAATGGCAGATTTAAAAGGTCATAACCGCAGAGTCAATAAAACATGTTGAATGATTTGTATAATCAGTCAAATGAAGATGAAACTACTTCATTGGTCCTCGCTGAAGACAGGTGAACGACGCGCTTAACCAATAATGTGAGATAGAATAGGACACTGCTAAGTACACAGCATATCAAGAGGATATACGAAATTGGCTGCACCTCAACTTGAACGCAGTTAAAATTGAGCAGAAATATGAACACAAAAGTAAAACACTGCTGCATAACTGTACTCACATCCAAGAAATGATGGCGATCAAACTTACCTGTAATCGGCGATGCCTCTGATGACTGTGTAGGTATCCTTCCTATTGCCGTAGACACTTTCGATGACAGCATCCATCTCCTGGTCGAAGGCAAGTACACCGAGCTCACTGGCAAAGTCCTGGTGCAGCCGAGGGTCCGACACCACACACCTCCCTGACGCTATTAAACCAAGATGCACCCGCGGCACTCCGTGAACCCTGGAGAAAATAAATAACTAGGTTCAAGCTCAATATACATACCGAGGCTGCACAGCACACGTAGCCGTTCGAGGCGTCTTACAAGGAGGGAACTCGTCACAAAAGTACCGTGAGTCATCTCAGCTTACAAATCTGAGAAAACAGAAACATTGCAGAAGCCTTTTAAATTAAAAGTAACTTTGACTTAGTCCGTCCGTAAATCCAGTGCTTGTCATAATGAGCCATCTACGACATCAAAATGACAAAGGAAATTTTACACTCAAACTTGTAAACATGAGGTATGTTATCGACCCAATTCACTCTGAAAAATGTAATGGAACCAGGCTTCAACGCGTGCCAAACTTTGCAACCAAGCGCCCGTACAGAAAGATGACTTAGCAGGGCAAGCAGGGCAACTCACCGCACGCTGTCCTGTCCCTCGTGAGGTGCTGGATGCGTTACTTGGATGACGTCAGACCCTCCTATACTCATGAAGAGTCGGTCGGTGGAGTCTTCGGGGCGCTGGAAGCACATTTCCTGGTTGGCCAAGGAGCGCTCCGACTGGCTCAAGTACTCTAGCCACGGCGCTCGAGGCGCATTCTCACCTTCGAACTACGAGAGAGAAAGCATTGAAACATTCGTCTAACTTTAACTTGTCCGCGCAATAAGACGGTGTCAAATGGCATCACAAGGTGATCGAATCAACATAGTTTCAACACCGGGGCCATGATTGTACAAATAATGAGGGAGAAAAAAACAATCATCACTTTCGACCATCTGAGGATATGTCCGCAGGAAGTAAAATTTATATACTTATAAAACAACAAAATAGTTTTCGCGGTTCTAGTGCAGTGATCCAGTTTCGAGTTTGTTTCGAAGTCCTACGTCGTCACGCGTTAAACAGGCATCATCACCGAAGTTGACGAACAGAGAGTGAGAAATCAGGCAGAATTGGGAACGTTAGAGCTAGTATTGGTCTCTACGGGGGCCCCTCATTAACTTGAAATTAATGCAAATGCAGCGTTACCATATTCTTACGTTCTCCTTCCTAACGTTCTTACTATGATCCTTACAAGTATTTCCTTTTGTTTGACTGGGACGTAATTTTACTATGTAACTATTTCTAGCAAGTAGGGTTTTGCTTACCGCAATGAAATTCGAAAGTATATTTCATAATTCATTTCAGAAGATTTAGTTTCAGAAACTTGAAGGACTTGGGAATCACCAATTTAATTACGGTAAGGCGACAACGATTTGCATAATATATACTTTCAATGAGCTTCTTTCAAATTCAATCAATATTTATCTCGACAGAATCATGTCAAGAGTATCTTAAAAATGTTGAGAAATAACTAGCACACATGCCACGCAAAAATGGCGAGACAAATCATGTTATTTCTTTAGGATGACTTTGTTTCCGTAAATCTACTATTTTCAGTATCACTGATGCGGACTGCCTTCTTTGACACAATCTCACTAATTAGGAATACGGACCCGAGGAAATGGCTCCCAGAATATTCTCCCAATATTTTTAGGCGCGGAAAAGAAATATATAAACAAGTACGCTGAGGGTATAATAGCTACCGAAATAGTTTCCAGGTACTAGCTAATTATAAATCTCTTATTCGTGACTGTGCATTATATACAACATTTCATTCAATGGTATAGAACACACGAAATGAAGTCATTTTTCATTATTTTCTCTAAATTACTGAAGAAGCCTTATAGAAACAGAGTACATACAGAAATAGAGTAGAAAAGGCAGCATTGAAATGGAACCGAATTTTCGCCTAGCTAATTACTGAAGGCGTCGGACCATTATACCGGGCGTCACACAAAAAAATATACCATACTTTGATTTGGTATTACTCAAAAGCTGGCATTCATATTTTAGGTCAGTAAATGCTAATTTTTCAGATCAACCTTTTTTCCATCAATGTTGAAATTTTCATTAAAATTACGTGCATGCTATTAATTCACTGATATTTTCGGTGAAGACTGTCTAAAATGTGCTCGCGCGGGGGTGCTCAAATTATCTAAAAATCAAAGGTGAAAAGAAACAAAATTCAATCAAGTTATAAATCGAAAAATAATCTCCGTAAAAGTGCTACAAAGACCATTTGCTTTTAGTTCTAGGGGTCATTTCCCTCCACGTGTCCTCCATTTCTATCTAATCATATTTAACATTCTGTTCGTACTGCTCTCATTACTTTCTTGATCATCTGTGGACTTGCTTTCAGTAAATTTACTTCTCGAGTGATTCTTTTTGCGGAACAGGTTAATGTTTTTAGTTGGAGTAGAATACTTTTTAATTTTAAATAACCTCATAAAAATTCACTAAGGGTTAGATCGGAGTAAGTTGGAGGCCACTCGAAATCATGATTCAAAGCTGAAATGCGTTTGTGAAAAGGCTCTTCCATCCGATCTCTGGCCATGTGCCGACGGTTATCAGGAGCGCCGTCTTGAAACCACCATATTCTATTGAATCGATAGCTGTAAACGATTTGGAGCGTTAGGATTATCTTTTCGTTGACCATATGTAGATAAATATATATTACGGGATAATAAAGAGCAATATTGGGGCATTACTCTTTGAACAGATTCATAATCTTTTTATTACTACGCTTGCACGTTTGCAGTTGTTAAAAATATAAAATTCCCAATCACACACTAATCTTCTGTAATACTAATACCGTTGTTCCTACGCAAATTAAGGTTATATCAAGTAAAGTAGATTCTCATTGACGTCTGTATCCAGAGTAAGGCTGTAGACTACATCAGAAATAGTTTTCCCTGTAAGTGAAAACTAACGAAATAACCGCTTTAAAAATTTTTCGGATCTATACATCGATATCGGTTGAAGCTATACGAAATGGACTGGAGAAGCGCAAGAGCAGCAAATTGAGAGAGAGAAAGACGTAGACAGGAACGTTTAAACGCTGGAGAAATACAGCATCCTAAGCCGAAATGGACAATAAATGTAGCAAAGAAGAAACATGACAGTACAAAAGGGAAGGGATGTTCTTACAGACAGAAATAGAGAAAGAACAAGCAACGTGAGTGAAGAAGACACCCATTATCTAGCGGATGGCAGTAAACGGTGACAATCCTGAAGTCAGTGAATACCGAGGCATTACAACAAATCCAGAGTACAGCTGTGCCAGTATGACCTATTAGGAACAATTTTTCTAATGAAATGAATGCTTTTAATTAAAATAAGAGCTTTAAAAATAATTCAAAGCTAAATTTATCAAAACCTAAATAAATTCGGATCAAAATTTATCCGAAAATCAATAAGGATTTCAGAAATCCTCTTAGTACGTTAAATTTTGGGATACGTTGAGTTCTCTCCATTTTGCTGATATCTCGTAGTAAATTACGGGACAAGATTTGCAATAGCTGGGGTCGAGCTTGCAGTAAGTTGAGGGATAAAATTATGTTCTTTGACACGTAGTTAACGTTGGTCTGAAGTCAAAAACTCAATTAGTATTTTTACCAGTAATTTTCTCACTTCATTCGTTAAAAAGTAGCACACATAGGGGGTTAATTTAAGAATTGTAGAATGGTGACTCACTTTATTCTTGAGCGTTGCAGCGATGTTCTGCAGGGTGAGATCAGGGGGGCCCCAGCTCCGACACTCAAACTGGTACCCGCCGTCGTCCTTTTCTTTCGCAGATTCGCAGTACAGATAAATGTTCCTGGCGAGTGGCAGCCTTTATGATTTTTGAACACACGGTCATCTTATATGATTCATGTTGCCATGCAAGGACATTGAGATAAAAAGGGAGACAGATGCAAGCACAAACTACCTTAGGGTAAAATGTCATGAGCGCACTGTCACAGCACGTTACTGAGGTAATTACAAGTTAGATGATGCGGAAAAATGATAACTTTTTGTATTGTATTGGTTTAATCGCTGTCAATAGAGAAATTTTTCTTTTTTTGGTTATTTTTTAAAGTTTCCGTTTTTCATCATCACTCTGAACATAAAAAAGCTCTATAAAGGAAGGATAGGTTAAGTATGAGGGGAATTATCCTCAACCATCTTCCTTGTTTGTCATATAATCCTAGACTACGTCTCACACTTACACAATTAGGACTCAGCACGTCTCTACGATTTTTTGCGCGTTTTCTTCCCCCAAACAATCAGTTTATCATCAAGAATATTTTAAACAGAGTAGGTCTTTAAAAAATTGAAGTTTCAAACCAATTGCTATAGATCGACCGGGGCTGACATTTTGGCCGGGGCCGGAATTTTGGCCGGGGCTGGGGTTTTGGCCAGGGCTTTCAGTATTTTA
>VOMN01128119.1:0-27559 GCA_014899125.1 Orchestia grillus
TTTGACAAGGCTGGTTTTTGCAGGGCTGGGTTTTGCAGGGCTGGGTTTGGCAGGGCTGGGTTTAGCATTCGAGGGAATTTGTTTCGCTGTTTCATTAAACGGTTCATTGAATCCGCTGTATTTTTCGCCAGCTCGACATCTTTTGTGAACTCTGGATCAGCGTTTTGAACTTACGGTTTTTTACAAATTTCAATAATTGAACTGAATTTTTTCGGAAAGTTTTCCTCAAAGTTTGAGCTAAAGTTTGTCAGAAAATTTTATTCGAAGTTTGAGCTAGAGCTTTCCGTAAAGTTTTATTCGAAATTTAAACCAGCGTTTCACAAAGTCCGGCTGAACGTTTGAACCAGCTTTCTGTGCCAATTTCGACTTAATATTAGATCCGATACGTTTTTGAAACTTTCTATGTTCATTAGATGAAACTCATTTTAGGCTGCTAAACTTTGCGCCTCATTCACGGGTGCCAAAATCTGCGTCTCATTCACGGCTGCCAACATCTGGGTCTCATTTACGGCTGCTAACATTTGCATCTTATTTACGAGTGCAAACATCTGCATCCCATTGATGGCCGTCAATATCTGTATACACGGCTGCATGGGTGAGTAGAAATTAATTCTCTAATTAAACCAAAGAGAAGACGTTATCTACAGACGGTTACCAGCGCAAGTGCATCATTGCACAACACGGCCCCTGCCGGCCGCTGCAACCGTGCATCATTGCACAACACGGCCCCTGCCGGGTGCTGCGACCGTGCATCATTGCACAACACGGCCCCTGCCGGCCGCTGCGGCCGTGCATCATTGCACAACACGGCCCCTGCCGGCCGCTGCGGCCGTNGCGATATAGAGATAAAGAGCTGCTCGTGAATCTAACTCTCTCCTCAGCATCACCCGTAAACTTGAATCATCTCGCCTGCTGTGATAATTATATAGTTTTTCTCGTTATGATTGCATGTTTTTTCTAAAATTGAATGGCAATTTAAGGCTCGGAATAAAATGACCCGGTCAATAGGTCCAACAGCGTGGATAATTGAACAGAGGGATTTTTAAGACAGGTGTCAGAGCCTTAAATGGTGTAGACGTTGCAAATGATCGTATTTTCCGTGTTCACTGGCATCCCTGTTTTCCGTGTTCATAAGGATCTGTGTTCACAGGGATCATTTTAACGCTTTGACTGCGTATGAAAAATACTTAAAAAAATTCATACCTGCTTAAAATTAGTATACTAATTTTTAGCAGTTCACACTCGGGAGCACGCACCCCAAGTGCATGTACACAAACATACAGGATTATTAAAGAACCACAACTCATGAACTCCAAACGTCCTCATGTTTACGAACACGCAGCTGCCATGTCCATGTGCCATGAGCTGCATGTCCAGCGCGGCTCTCAAGCAATGAGTAAATTTAAGTCACGAAAAAGTACCACTGCTGAAGGACTAGCACCAGCTCTGCTAACGCTCATTATCCAGGACCACCACGATGCTTTTGCTAATTTAGTACACTAATCAGGTGTGTTAATCTGATGTGATAATCATGAGTGTCAATCACATGTGAAAGAAAGTTGTTCCAATCAGACATGCCAATTAGGCGTGCCAATTCGGCTTACTAATTAAATCTGATAATGAGGTGCTCTAATGTGCTGTGCAGCTATTTACTCGGCGTGCTAATCAGGTGCTTTAACCAGGTGAGTAGCTGTTTAGTCAGTGTGCTAACCATGTATTCCAATTAGACGTGCTAATAAAGTGTTCCAATTACATGTGCTAATCAGGTGTGCTAATCAGGTGTGCTAATCAGGTGTGCTAATCAGGTGAGCTAATCAGGTGTGCTGATCAGGTGTGCAGCTGCTGCTCAGCAGGTGTTGTGCTCAGGCGCAGGAGGCGGGTGGCGGCGGTCGCGTGCCGGCGCTAAGGAGAATTTTATTGCTTGATGATAAGCAAATACGGTGATGGGTTGATGTATTGATGAGTTCATGGGTTGATGGTTTGATGAGATAGGTTGAAGGGCTGATGAGAAGAGTTATGCGTTGGTGGAAAAAGCTGATGGGAAACATTTATGGATTGATGAGAGCGATGCACGGACTCGTCAAATGACATATGCATTTCGGGAGCCTCCGTGGTCAAATAACACGCGTTTCGGGAAAATTCATGGTCAAATTACATACGAGTTTTAGGAACCTCCATGTTCAAATAACATACGCGTTTCAGAAACATCCATGGTCAAATGACATAAGCGTTTCTCTGCACCCCAGTCACTCTCCATACTCAGCTACAGTCCGAGACCTACAACTGTGCGAGCGTCAGCGTTGTTTTTTTCATAGAAACTCGATCTTATTGACCGAGGGTTAGCTCCCATATCTCACGTCTATTGCTGCTGTTCATAGAGGATTGTCTGCCTAGTTTATTAATTATGTTCATTTCTGTAAACTATCAGCAGTTTGACACCAAACAAATATTATTTTGAAAGAATTGCGAACTTGCTTGATAGTGGTTTAACAGAGCTCGCTATAATGTAGTTATTCGGTGTACAAAAGGATACAAAGCTAAAATTACTTTCACAGACCCTCTTAGAGACTTTTATCAATTTGCAAAAGTTAATATCGTATACATTATGTAAAGAACTTACCATGCAAAGAAAATTTTGTCATGCCCAAATGTTTTTCGTAGAAAAAACCTCCTGTTCGTGATAAAGAACTCACCATACGTTGAAAATTTCTTCACGTCCAAATGTTTATCGGAGAGAAAACCTCCTGTTGGTGATATTGAGCCTCGTGAGACCCATGTCCCTCAAGAAAGCCTTCTTAGTCTCCGTCACGAACTGGAGGTGGGCGGGAGGTTCGATTCCTCCCAAGAACCACTCTCGCTCATCCTCAGCGTCCACGGCGATATCCTCTAGTATAGTTTTGTGGCCGACCACCGTCTTCTGAAGCCGCAAGTGCTGGATCTCGAGGCGTATCGCAATGAGCTGCTTCGCTATTTCTTGATCCTGATCCTTCATTGCTTTGAGTTCATTCCGTATCCAGTCCATGCTTTTTTTGAGGTTTTCTTTCCTCTCTTCTTTTGAAGGCTCCACGACGCTTGCCACACTGTCATCGTCCTGATTTTCCTCCACGACACAAACGGGAAACGCCTCCTCGTCTACTTTGACTTTTGCTAACTTCTCTTCGTAATTGGACTTGTTTGTTTCTTTGTCTGAATTTGGGAAGAAATTTAGCTTATGAGCTAAAGCTTTCACGTGGGCCATCGAGTCCGGCGAGCTCATGGTGACCTGGAGGCGCTGAGCGAAGATGGTGTCGATGTCAGGTGTTGGACTTTCGGGTGTTGAAGGCGAAGAAAATTCCTGTGACATTACGGTGGATCTTATTCTATTCGCAAACGCGTTATTAATGTCTAGGTCGCAACTCTCAGGAGTGTCGGGCAAGGAAATATCTGAAGGAGGAGATTCAGCAGAAGATGAAGAGGTGCTCTCCGCTTTCTTGCGTCCAGCGTGTGGCAGTTCCCCGCGGTAGGATCGAGATGAAGACGTGGAAGAGACCCTCAGTCTCACCGTTTGACCATCTTTCAAGACTAAAGATTCACTTTCTTCATCGATTTTAAGTAAAAGTTTGCTCCTGGAATCCCTTCGTAGCAAAGGCATCCTCAAATCGAGGCTCAATTTTGTCTTGAAAATTTTCTTGGAGTTGTGTTTCGTCCTTCCATCGTGGTCTTTGATGGAGACACTTGTGTCTGGAACCCGTCCTTGTTCTTCCATACTGTTGAGCGCTCGTTACAATTCGATAAATAAATACTTGATATGGAGATGTCTCTACTACAAGCGAACTAAACATTTACGTGGAGCATAGAGCGTCAGCCGAATAAATTATGCATTATACCTGCAGTAACTTCCCTGAATAAACATGGAATTTAAGAAGCATCACCACTGAGATGTACGCAACTGTTGAAAATTTCCAACAATTTATCCCATCATATCAACAACATTTCGAATCTGCTAACTTCGAATTCGGCAAAAAAATTCTCTAGAAAAATAGATCATTCTGAATGATCTGCCAAGATGGGTCCGAATGGCTCCTTCACGAGGCAGTTGAATGCAGAGGTCCAGTTATTCTCACTAAACTAGTGTTTTTAATTTTTGTATTTATATTGACTTTTCAGAAGTTTCTGTTTTTCTGTGTCATCCTGTAAGTAAGTGAAGCTTTAGACCAGTTGTTGACACAGTTTCACAGTTATTTTGTCGCTCCAAGTTCATAAGTAAATTGCTTTTTTCAACTGTTTTGAACTGTTTGTACGATACGTTTACCTGTTTAATTATTTAAACAGTTTTGAATTCCACGAGCACAGTAATATTGCTGTACCAACTGACACGTGCAGGCGATGAAAAATGCACGGGAAACTCGCTGCGAAATGTTATTTTGATGATGCTGAAATGAAAACACTTTTTAAAAATTTTATTCGATATTTTTGATATTGTAAATTGGCTTTCATTAAAGCCGCTTCTTCATGTAGTACTTAACTACTACTATATACCACTAGTGCTAGTTCCGAGAGCAAAGTCTACGCAGGGAAAACTCTTATAACTATTATTTTTCCTGGTCTATCACAGCGACGTTATCTCAATCAATTGCCCCAGCAATATTTATCTAGCTACTAACAAAAATGTAAGAATTAATTTTAGTGCAACTACTGTCCCTCCTTCATGACATTGTAGTAGCTCGTACGTCTTACGGTGGTATACTTCAATAGCAAAATTAGCAAATCGTGCGTCATACGATGTCGTACTTCAACAGCAAAATTAACAAAACTAGCCACACTGTAACAGTTTACGGACTAGTCCTTTTAAAAAATCCTCTGAAATCATAGAAATCAGCAAAACTAAGCACTGAACCGATAATCCATTGATGGGTAATTAACGAAATTAACATTGGCATTGAAGATTTAATTTTCAAGATAAATTTGGAAAACATTAACGGACTCATTAACTTCGACTACGTTTCATTTCCGACAACTCAAATTGGTTAACCAAAAAACGAATGTTTAAAACAGGCAAGCGTTTGAAACCTTATTATGCCCTTAATTATTGCTGATATTTTCAGTTACTGAAGACTTCAAGCGAACGCATCAAAATTCCCCCTCAACACATCGAATTGTCGTTGAACGTTCCTGTAAACATACACTACATATATATGTGAATGTTTACAGACGTGACGCGTACCCTTGTTACCTTAAACAAGTTTCAGAAATTGGTAAATTTTTTATTTCTTTTTATTTGAGAGCGTTCAATGTTCCATGATTTTAGGCGGGGTAGTTTTCTGTTTTTCATAAGCTTAAAATGACGAATCTAATTTCGCACAACGCAATGTTGTTAAGAAGTGTAAACGAAATCAAGTTAAGGAGACTTGAGCGTTTCCAAATAAAAAGTATTGAGCTTGTAATTCCGTCGAGTGATGACAGTGCGCAAGTAGAGTTCATTGAAGCTCAGGTAGAGAATATATATAATATCACCCACTGTGTCTGGTTCTTTGTTAACGTATTCAGGATCACGTAAAAAATGCGGGACATCCTGGCCAGGATTNCCCCCCGGGGGGCCGCGTGTCCTGCTACCTGGGTATTACTGGTGTTGCACAGCTGATATCTACGAAATATTTTATTGTGACCACGTATGCAGGTCTCTGCGGTTGTTAACTCTTCTATTCCGGTGTTTTCGTAGTTTAATTTCGTATACAGTTCAATAAATTTTTGTGAATAAATAAACAACATTTTTTACAAACAAATAAACGTTAACGGATTATCGTAAACTACCGTTCCGTCCTGAAGAATTCACGGATTCACTGTTATCGAGGCTAAGTTTTGACATACGCATTTTAACGATTAACGCAGCTAATTTTCTAGTAAACGATAACATTTACTGGAATTAGCCTCACAAAGGACGAAGTGCGATCTAGCCACACATCCGAAGCATATGCACATACGACTACACAAGTATACGATCTAGCCACACAGCAAAACATTATTGTCTATCCAAAACCACAACTTCACGCTTGTAAAAAGTCCCAGAATAGCCACACAGCACTGCAGGAGCCACTGTGGCTGTGAAGCCTCAAATGCCACTGGGGCTCCGTGGTGTGCATGCCACTTTGGCTACGAGAACCGGCATGCCACTGCGGTTACGAGAACCGGCATGCCACTGCGGTTACGAGAACCGGCATGCCACTGTGGCTACAAGATCAGCGTGCCACTGTGGCTCCGAAATCCGGCGTGCCACTGTGGCTCCGAAATCCGGCGTGCCACTGTGGCTTCGAGAACCAGCGTACCACTGCCGCCACGAGAACCGGCGTGTCACTGGGGCTACGAGAACTTGCGTGTCACTGTGGCTCCGAGAACCGGCGTGCCACTGTGGCTTCGAGAACTGGTATGCCATTGTGGCTTCGAGAGCTGCAATGCCACTGTGGCTACGAGAGCGTCAATGCCACTGTGGCAACTAAGGATGCAGCAGCGACGGACTCGGGCAGCGTCCGGCCCAGATAGCGTGGAGAGCTGCGGGCGATGGCGGCGTTGGGGCGATGGGTTTCGGCTGTGAAGCAGCACGGTCACGTCGAAATCTCAGTTATTTTTACAAGAGGACTGCAGTATTGTAGAGCCCATCACAATTACTCTGAGACGTAGTTAGTGGCGATGTAGCCATCGTTATTACTTTTTATTTTCTGGTTTTACTATCAATAGGTAACTTTTTTTGTAGTTTTTAGTTATAAATGTTTCATGCTTTGTGGTTTTGTCGAGACGTTAATGAAGGTGTGTGTATGACCGATACGCAGTTACCTTCGACTATTTCACTATTTTTGTGGGGAAAAATTAAAAAAAAGAGTAGATTGATTGAGCTGGAACGCGATTTTCTGCTCTTGAATGCAGGTAGTCAAATTTCTCTAAGGAAATAGTGAAAATTGTCTCGCGTGGGTGGACGGTCGGACAGGTACATATAGCTCNTGAAAATTGTCTCGCGTGGATGGACGGTCGGACAGGTATTGCTCTCATTATATATAGCATAACTAATATGAAGTCCTGTATATCACTTCCGTGAAATTTTGTATTAGAGATGGAATCCCTCAGCGTTCCTCAAGAAAGGAACAAAATTCAAAGTTTTAATTTAGCATTCGCAATTGGAATCGAAAACGGGGCAATTTTCGAAAAATACAAATTCAAAAGTTGTCTCGAGCTCTGCCGAAACTCTCATCAATTTTGTATCCTCTTCAATCCTTTTTCAGTCGTGTGTAAAAAGCGCTCGCTGAGAACGTCATTTCATCCACGTCTGGTTGTGCACGCAGGCACATGTGTACACACGTCTAGTTGTGCACGCAGGCACATGTGTACACACGTCTAGTTGTGTACGCAGGCACGTGTGTACACACGTCTAGTTGTGCACGCAGGCACGTGTGTACACACGTCTAGTTGTGCACCAGGCACGTGTGTACAGTACGGACACCGAAATTACACTGACTTTGAATTTGACGATGAGTGCAATTTCTTTGCCAAGGGTGACCGCAATTGTGGCCTGAATGCTGAAAAATTTTTTGCACCCTAACACAAAAATGTAAACCAACGAATGGTTGGAAATTTGTAACCTGTGGAGTACGTCATTTCGGCCTCTCTACTCGGCAACTCTACTCGGCATCTCTACACGGTATGTTTATTCAGTGCTTATTCGGCATGACTATTCGGCGCAGAAGTCCTAAGGTTGTTTACCACAGTGCCACATTCCCGGTACGCCACAATGCGGCACCCTGTTGGAATGCTCCACCACTTCGCCGCGCCACAAGACCACGCCACAATGACTTGCCACAATGTTCCTTATTGGCATCATCGGCCACTTGATCATGCCACTCAACCCCGCTGTGCCACTGTGGCGTAGTGGAAAAGCTGCCATCGAGCAGGCCGTTGCGCCACATCGGCATCTTGCTGAACAGATAGGGCGGCGTGAGCACGCATGCATTATACCGCGGCGGCGGCGGCAGGCAGGACAGCCCTAGCGTGAGAAGGGAGCAATGGATACTGAGATGTGAGAGGAGGTACAGAGACAGGCGTCAATAAGCAGGGAGCAATGGATACTGAGATGTGAGTGGAGGTACAGAGACAGGCGCCAATAAGCAGGGAGCAATGGATAATTATTTGTGCTTGCAAATGCTGATTAAAAGCACAAGCGTTGCAGAAAAGATGGTTTGCTACAGTTTTTCGATATCGTGATGAAGAAATGTATAAAATTTGGACTTAGAGTTTTAGCTTGTCGAGCATTTTGTGCGTACACATAAAGTTGTCTGGGAAGTGCATAACCAGGAAGGGATCAGTTATTTGGAATGGAGATATATGCAGAAGTATGCACTCAAAATTGGCAGTAAAAATGGGCACCAGACAATGTAAGCTAGTGAATATAAACAACGTTTTGAAAGTTTTAAAATTTCAGAATGTTTTCGGGATTTTATTTTTTATTTTTTGCAAGTTTTGAAGTTTATACAAAGCGTCTCCGCACAGTCGGCCTCCAGTAGGAACCTGACCTTGAGACTCAAAACGAAGATGAGTTAACGAGTGTCAGCGTGAAACCAGCAAGAATTCACCGTCACGAGTAACAAAGAGCACTCGAACATTTGAAACACAACACTGACGTAGTTTAAGCTGTTCCGCCCTCACTCTAGGCTTCGTAAGTGTGAATGTTCAGCGATAATTATTATTTCGCGCAACTGGAGCAGAGAATGTCCCCTTCGTCATCAAAACTCTGTGGTAAAACGCTCTCGTCGCACTATTGCTCCGTGCAGTTTCTTGCAAAAATGACCAGTAATTGCTGACTGGAATGCCATTCTCGTCCAGATTATTACCTGGAAAGGAATCGTTCACAACTCGAAGTGGAAGTCGTCCAGCTTCAGAACATCTGTGGAAGACACGCCGGAGCACCGCCACAGTTATCTAACAGCGTTGCATTTAATTTTCCTGAATTTTCTGGAAAATTTCTAGCTGCATTAAGACAAATGAAGCGAGATTTCCCGGCAGTATTTCCTCGGATATTTCAGGTGGCATTCAGGTAAATCTTGAGAAATTTACCATCAGTACTTTTTTGCATATTTCAGGATTAAGGTATATGAAGGGAGTTTCAAGCATTATCTTTTCTCAGGTTTTCCAGGTAACATTGATGCATACGAAGGAAAATATACCAGTAGTATATTCTTATATATACTGCCCTCAGCATTGAGGCAAGCGAAAAAAGATTTTCTAGCCTTATTTTCTTCGGTATTTGAGGCAGCATTGAGGCACATAAAGAGAGATTTAGCGAGAGCCCCTCTGAGATTCACAATTGTCGGGTAAATGGTAGACTGCAGTGGTTGTGTGGTGCGTCATGTGGGGGTGTGGTGCGTCATGTGAAATTTTGGTGTATCATTTGGATACGCCAAATGTGGCTAGTCTACCGTCTCATAATCTCAGCTGCTAAATTTTTTTACCTATACATTTATTTGTGCACATTCCGATAATTACGATCTCATTCCCACTCTTTCCCTCTGGTTCGCACTCTTCCCTTCCGGTTCCCACTTTTTCCTTCTGGATCCCACTTTTCCCTTCTGGTTCACACTTTTCCCTTTTGATTCTCATTCTTCCCCTCTGATTACCAGTTTTCCTTATAATGCGTATTTCACCGTTGTGATTCCCATTCGTTTCTTCTAATTCCCATCCCTACATCTAATTCATTGTTTCTAACTCCAATTCTACCCATCTCATTCCCACTGCTTCCATTCCGGTTCTCATTCCTTTTTTTATGACAGGAAATCCTGCCCAACCCATTTCCCTCATTTTTCCTCACTTTTCCCTTCTGATTCCCATTCTTGATACTGCAGAAGAATAAGAGGAGGGGGAGCCTGCACCCGGGGGAAGGAAGGGGACCATGAAGAAGAGGTGGTGGGGCAGCTGGCATCAGATGGCAGAAGCACACTCAGAGAGTGCACCATTACATGAGGGGGCCCGGGATGGCCTGAACATCAGCCAGTGTCCTGCTCAGACCAATAAAACGGACACCTGCTTCTCAGACGGGCCTGGACCGGGCCACTCTTGCTCTACTACTTGCTCCTCTGCTGCTCTCTGATGGGGATTTCTGATCCTAGTTATCTATTGCAGAATTTTTGTTCCCTCTTATGATCTACTTAATTTCTGCTCCGTACTTGGTTCTAATTAATTTCTGTCCCCTCTTATGATCTACTTAATCACTGCTCCGTGTTTGGTTCTACTTAATTTCCGCTCCTCATTCTATTCTATGTGATTTCTGTCCCCTCTTATGATCTACTTAATTTCTGCACCGTGTTTGGTTCTACTTAATTTTCGCTCCTCATTTTGTTCTATGTGATTTCCGTCCACTCTTATGATCTACTTAATTTCTGCTCCGTGTTTGGTTCTCAATAATTTCCGCTCCTCATTCTGTTCTATGAGATTTTTGTCCACTCTTATGATCTACTTAATTTCTGCTCCGTGTTTGGTTCTCATTAATTTCCGCTCCTCATTCTGTTCTATGAGATTTTTGTCCACTCTTATGATCTACTTAATTTCTGCTCCGTGTTCGGTTCTACTTAATTTCTGCTGCTGAGCCTTCGGCTTGCCCTCTCACACCCCGCATCGTGGGACTATAACGAACGCGTGTGAACTGCGTGTCGGGAGACGCGTGGGTAGCTCCCATGATCACCATCTCGGACAACTCTAAATCTAAGTACGAATGTAAATTAGAAGCTGTTATCTAAATCATAACAGTATAAAAATAACCTAATAATACAAATAATAAATAGGTGTACGTAAAACTCCAATTTATGTACATAGACGGACTTTGAGAATGAACATTTTGATGGAGAGGGATGAGTACGTCGCTAAAACTTCGATCAAACGCGTACGTTCTCCGAGGGAAACTGAGTGCCATGTCGGCTCAAGTCGAGGAATGTGGGATGTGGCGTTGGGATGTGGGATGTGGCGTTGGGATGTGGGACGTGGCGTTGGGATGTGGGATGTGGCGTTGGGATGTAGGATGTGGCGTTGGGATGTAGGATGTGGCGTTGGGATGTGGGACGTGGCGTTGGGATGTAGGATGTGGCGTTGGGATGTAGGATGTGGCGTTGGGATGTGGGATGTGGCGTTGGGATGTAGGATGTGGCGTTGGGATGTAGGATGTGGCGTTGGGATGTAGGATGTGGCGTTGGGATGTAGGATGTGGCGTTGGGATGTAGGATGTGGCGTTGGGATGTAGGATGTGGCGTTGGGATGTAGGATGTGGCGTTGGGATGTAGGATGTGGCGTTGGGATGTAGGATGTGGCGTTGGGATGTAGGATGTGGCGTTGGGATGTAGGATGTGGCGTTGGGATGTAGGATGTGGCGTTGGGATGTAGGATGTGGCGTTGGGATGTAGGATGTGGCGTTGGGATGTAGGATGTGGCGTTGGGATGTAGGATGTGGCGTTGGGATGTAGGATGTGGCGTTGGGATGTAGGATGTGGCGTTGGGATGTAGGATGTGGCGTTGGGATGTAGGATGTGGCGTTGGGATGTAGGATGTGGCGTTGGGATGTGGGATGTGGCGTTGGGATGTGGGATGTGGCGTTGGGATGTAGGATGTGGCGTTGGGATGTAGGATGTGGCATTGGGATGTAGGATGTGGCATTGGGATGTGGGATGTGGTGTTGGGATGTGGGATGTGGCGTTGGAATGTGGGATGCGTAGCGTTGGGATGTGGGACGTAGCGTTGGGATGTAGGACGTGGCGTTGGGATGTGGGACATGGCGTTGGCGATGCCTTTGTTGTTGTTAGTCCGTAGGAATTTTTCACATTGTTCGCACCGCAATTTCAGAATTTGGTTTTGAATTTTACGTGGTAACCGCAATGGACGGATGAAGATTTTTCAAGAGTCTCACCGTTGTAGGCCTTTGCTTTCATTAATCCTCTTTTGGGAATCTCTGCACATTGGGAGCTGTAACACCTCGTGCAAGGGAGAATGGAATTATTTACGGACTAATGAGAATTCTGAATTTGTACTTTCTTCCATCCGTTCTGGTTATTAAAAAAGCAATTAAAAAAGGTCGAGTAATGTGAAGTCATGGTGTTTTACAAATGTACTTTCTGTTAAGCACTCTGAATTCCTGAAAAATCTAAGACGTCTGTATCAGGTAAAGAAGTATTTTGACTTAGTGTTTACACATGCAAAGAGCTTCGACCATTACCATCCTAATAGAAAAAAAAAAATCACTATGAATAATCATTACTATCCGAATCATTGTGAATAAGGACAGAAAAATTGTATCCCGTGAGATATCTTTTACGCATCTCACTTTCCGTTCGTTTAGTTTACTTGTTAAATAAATCCGTCAGAATGAGACGCATGAATGGAACTCGCGCCTCGAGCGTCGCCAATTAATTAAAGCATTTCCGCACAACAGGAAATATTGATGGATTAAAGTCAAGAAGCTGACCAGCCAGAGGGCAGGAAACGCAAATTTATTGCACTGCGACTTGTGAGTTTTTTGCAGACCTACAAAAATTACTGCCGTGCCTTTGGATATCATGATACAGAGAAAATGAAGAGCAGGCATGTAGGTTCGAATAAAAATTGTTACGGGTGAGATAAATAAGACACTTAAGTCAGGTGATCGACGTGCTGAGAATCATAATACAGTAACACACGTGTGTGCGGGAAAAGTATGAAAATGGCGCATAAACTCTCCCACGACATCAAAATCAGTTTTATACGAATTGATTCGAGCTTCTGAGGGAATATCATCGCTTGTAAAGTCTTTTTAGAAGCCACAATAACGAGCCAACGACCCGTAACATCTACACGTACAGCTCACTAACATCACTGTCGAACGCGTTACGACAATGGCACAAGCGCATCATCGCCGCAAAAGTACGCTCAATCGTACGACACAAAATGTAAGCACGACGCATAAAGTCGGTGCGCACGATGCGCTTGTGTTGCGCCTAGAAGAGGGGGAGATCATTACGAGCAGCCTCATTTATTCATAACTTGTGCTGCCAGCGGCCGTAAAGTGTCCGAATTGGTCATCAAAGGCCTACCCTGTCGATGTGGCCGCTTTATCAGGACACTGCAGGTGAGCCCGCCGACGTGGACGCGCTGTGCTCTCGCGATGGTCGACTCGAACTCAATTTTGTGGTAGTTTTAATTGACAACGTTATGTTAGTTAAAGACTCGCTGGCTCGCGTGAGGTTTTTGAAGAGGTACGGTTGAGGGTTCATTGGGGACGTGTAGGGGTGACCTCAAACGAAGATTTCGAGGGTAATTTTTTGAAAATTACTTCGAAAAATTCAGTGAGGTTAAGTTCAGTGAAGTGCGTTTGAATTTTCAGCTCAACGATATCGTCAGCTATAATATCTACTTACGTTGAAAAATAATTCACCGTTATGACATCCAACGCCTCGTCGATATCCTTCTTCACATTTACTGAACATTGATTGGTGAAACTAGACTTGGACGATACTCAAATTTTGATTGGTTCGTCTCACGAAATTCAGATGACTTCCAGTCGGAAATTACTTGAACTGACACAGCTAAGGAATAATCTTATATTTGATTGATATATGCCTCACACGATATGAACGGATTTAAATTACAATTCGTTAAACCGTTTTCTCACTTTTGATCGGCTTACTGACTAAATCAAAATGTCTTCGATGCCTTAATATTTCGCATATTAACTCTAGGCCACAGCTGGTGGGAAAAAGAGCGTTATCATGTCCAAGCTGACGGAAGCTGCAGGGAAATAGGATTGAGAGATAAACAAGAGGAAGGAAGTGTGAACGAATAGTATACGATGAAAAGGTTATGAAATGGCGTTTTAGTCGCGCTTCTCCCACGATTTTTACATTCTCCTTCCAGTTTCCTCTGCTCTCCATGCTTTGAATTCTCTCCATTCTCATGCTTTCCTTCATGTATGAATGCCCCTTCCACATTTGTGTTCTCTTCCCCTTTTTCGTGTCCGCCTGTCGTTTTCGTAGTTCCTTTCTATTTCCGCATTCAACTGCCCTTTTCGTAGTTCCTTTCCAATTCCGCATTCACCTACCATTTTCGAATTCACCTACTATTTTCGTATTCACCCTCCATTTGCTTATTCTTTTTCCATAAATGTGTTATTCACGTAATATTCTACTTTTCACCATAACAATCACGAGTAAGTTCTTAAATAATCCTTTTACTTACTGAAGTTGGCGATGTAATTTGTCTAGATCACATTTTGTGGCCGTGCAACATATTATATGTGTGTCTTTCCTAATGTAAAATGCAAAACTCTCAAAGTTCAAGGCTTTCAAATTTTTCTATTGACAATCTGTCAGTGGGACAACGTAGTAGTTTAATTATATCTCTTATGTCTGAACTTCAAGACAATCCGCCTGTGCATATTTCTCATTAAATTCACATTTCCAAAAAATCTTGCTTTGTTTGAACCCAGTAAGGAAGAGATATTGTCTTTGATACTCCGTATGTGCAGAACAAATTCTTCAATACACTACAATTTAAAGTTGTCTACGCTTCTAAGCATTCTAATGCCTCAATTCTTACTCTGCCTCTCACATTTTGAAGTAATCCGCACCTACGGACTTTTACCTATTCGATTTCGTGATAATTGTATGGGAATTACACCTCGGCAGCACGTGGTCCATTGACGCGACCTTGAGGGTGAGCAACAGGCGGCAGCAGCGTAGCAACCGCCTGCTCCGACCAACGACCGGCCGCCCGCTCTAGATGTCATGACGGGCTGCAGCTGCAACATCTGCAGCGAGAGCAGCTGCAACGAATGTACAGAGGCCTGTAAGCCCAGCAGCCAGACGCAACATCATCGGTAGAAGCCTCGCAGTTACAGATGACCGTCAGCAGCAGTGGCTTTAGTCACAGATGTCCAATATACGTCGCATTTTTCGGAACCGCTTGGACAACTGCAGTAAAACGGTAGAGTCGATGCCAGAAATCATCGATACCAGTTCTGGACTGATGTAGGAACACAGATGGTAGAATAACTAACGCTAATATTAACACGTGCTGCAATAACAGCAGCAGCATAACTAACACTAGCCTCTACACCTGCTGCCATCACGTGTATTGCAACTGTTTAGTCGGCACCTACTCGCACCCTCTGTCACAAGTTGATTGAGTTATGAAGCTAAAATGCACCATGATTCAGTGCGAGATTATTTTCTATGTATCACCGAGGAATATTTGGGGTAGCCCTGCCATTGGTACATCATGCAGCCGCAATTGGACCTCTTCCTTAATTGTACCAATTTTCAAATGCTTTGAGCGAGAAATAATTTTGTCTAATGCTTCGTTCATTGTGTATTATGCTTACTCGGACTTCTTAGATATGAAGACTTATTCGCATGGTGATACCTTGAAAATTAGAAAACATCACGTGATCGTTTATTCGAAATTTTGGCAAGCGATGTTTGAGATGCCGTGACGTCACTGAATGTAGACCAGGCGATGAAAATAGTGAAACTGCGCTTCTCCACCGCACTCTGTTCAACAGCACCAAAACCAAAGAGTTAAAAAGCCTCCCTAGGAGGAAGTTTTACTCTAAATTGGAATTTAACTTTTCTTTAACACTCCAATATAGAGTAAAATTCCAATTAAAAGTATCATCACAATTTTTGTGTGTAAATAAGAATTTTTAACAATTTTTGTGTCTGCATCAAAATTTTTGAGTGTGAATCAAAATTTTTGTGTGTGAATCAAAATTTCGATGTGTAAATCAAAATTTTTGCGTGTGAATCATAGCTTTTGTGCGGGAATCGGAATCTTCGTGTATGAATTAAAATTTTTGCGTGTGAATCAGAATATTCACGTGCAAACTGGGATATTTGTGTGTAAGTCAGAAAATTCGTTTGTGAATCTGAATATTCGTGTAGGAATCAGAATTTTTTAGAGTAAATCAGAACTTTCGTGTGTGTGCATCAAAGCTTTTCATGCGAATTAGAATATTCGTGTCTGAATCAGAATATTCCAGGGTGAATCAGAATTTTTGAGTGTGAATCAGAATTTTCGTGTGTATATCAGAATTTTTGTGTGTAAATCACAATTTTCGTGTGTGAATCAGAATTTTTGTGGGTAAATCACAATTTTCGTGAGTGAAGCAGAATTTTCGTGTGTGTATCAGAAAACTAATGCGTTCCTCCAATTGGTATTTGTGCGTCCAAATTGGTGGTAGGGGCATCAGAAAGACCGTGTGGGCATCACCATCGAGCACGGCACAGGAGGCAGGACTGCGATGCGGGTGCGGTCGACAGAGAGGAGCGGGGGGGCGGTGTCATGTGAGTGGCGTAGGCTTATAAATTCAAAGGGGATTTAGTGATAGGAGAAAAGGCCTTAGAATTTATCGGTAGAAGGAATCGTGGTGCATGTGAGTTAAGTCAATCTTTTTTGTGCTGGTGGTACTGCATTTGTTGGCTCATTGTTACGAGAAATTGCAGATTTTTTATCTGCGTTAGGAAGGCTGGCAAATTAGAGGAAATTAAACGTAAAAATCAACATGATCAAAGGGATGAAGAATATTAATAACGCATATTTTGGGAAAATGAATAATTGGTGAAATAAAAACATGACTCGAGAAGAGTTGTTGAAGAAAAGGAAATTGGGACATGAAGCATCAAGGACGTCAGAAGCGCCGTCGAACTCTAAATAAATCTTAAGGAGCTGCGGCCTGCATATTGATGCTAAGATAATTTTGTCAGGAAGCGGAATTATTGTTTTAGCGGTGAACACATCGCAGAGACTTCACTGATTACTTTCCGGACGGACAGACGCGAACACTGACGGTAACAGAGGGATAAAATTAATTGTGTTAGAGGTGAGAAACTTCAGAAGGACGGAAGAAAATATGATACCTCATTTGAGAAGATGGAAAATAATCGTGCAGATATACCCCACTAAAATACAATTATCGTCCACTTTCGTCGCGTCAGTGAAGTCACACCTTTCGGACATGGTTAGATGGATCCAACGATTGAAATGCGGATTTTAATTTTAGGAGTACACTAATTTCTTCAGGTGAGCGAGAAGGTGGCTGTCTCGACTCAACCTCGTACTCCTAACAGCCCTCGCGTCGCAGATATTGAGGCATTCTTCATCATTTTAATTGAGGAAAAGCACAAATGAGTCTACAAAGATCCGTTTGCCTTGTACACTGCTCACCACGCCTTGGATAGGGCTAGAGCCTTCTCACCCGGGCCACACCGATGTGCCACGACACTCACGTTAGTTAGACGAGGGGTGACTGCATTTATGTCACGACTATTTTACAATCTTTTATTTATTTTAGACTTTTCAACACTGCATCCCTCATGAGGTGATCAAATAGACAAAATTTTCATACGTATCAATCAAATAGTGCAGCAATTCGTCAAATTATGTACGTGTATACAACCACACATATACATAAATGTTTATAAGTACGTGTTAGGTTAAAGTTCGACTTGGTATGCAGAGCAGACTGAATACACACACACACACAGCAAGCACACAACACACACAACGCACGCACAGCACACATAACATACACATCACACACACAACCCGCACACAACACACACAACGCACTCCCAGCATACATAGCATACACATCACACACACAGCACGCACACAACACACACACAACACACACAGCATACACAACACACACACAACGCACGCACAGCTCACATAACATACACATCACACACACACAACACTCACACAACACACACAACATACACAACACGCACACAACACACACAACACACGCACAGCACACACAACATACACATCACACACACAGCACGCATACAACACACACAACGCACGCACAGCACACATAGCATACACATCACACACACAGCACGCACACAACACACACAACGCACGCACAGCGCACATAACATACACATCCCACACACCACACACACAACACACACAGCACACACAACATACACATCACACACACATCACACACACAGCACACGCCAGTAGTCAGCCTGGATACGGGAGCGTGTGCGTCAGACGGTCACACCACCGACCACCACCTGGCGTTACAGCTCCCCTGACCAACGCCTCAAAACGCACCTCGTGTTACACCGACACAACGCGCGTCACTTTGACCAGGCTTCCCAAGCTCCGTAAAAACGTAGACCACACTACGCGCGTGCGCGCATCTTTTAAAGTGCGTACGCGTTCGCGCGTTATTGAAACATCATACGGAAAACTCGTGATGCCTGTGCGTGTCTCGAGGGACGTACGTGTAGGGAGGCGGTCCCTGGCGGGACAGGGACCATCTGTCGGACAGACGAGGCCGCGATCCGCGTTTGCGAAATGTAAGAGTCACGCTTCCCTCCTGAGGCCGCCAGGCTCCGAGTTTTCCATAATGGGATGCTTGTGCGGGCCTCCTCACCATGAAATGGATTGGTGATCACCGTCCCTGCGCCGGAAACCTCGTGTTCTGTCCGCGAAAATTCTTCGTTTGAGTGACGTTCGACGTACGTGTGTTGTCAAGGCGGAGGTGAGGTCATGTTTTTTACGGTAAATGCCCGTCCAAAGTGGGAATTGAGCTTTAATAAAAGTGATTGAATCCAAAAGAGTAGGTGTGGTTTTGAGGTTTTGAATTTTGTGGATGATATTGTGCGCAAAACAAATGTAAATACGGATAAACATGTCTTTTACTCGATGTTCAGCTGTATACATTGCGTGTCCAAGTCTATCAGAAACTGAGCAAAAAACTGCCCTCAACTCCCACGTTTGTGTGTGATTGCCACGACTCCCTCAGCTGCTTGTGACTGCCACGACTCCCACAGCTGCGTGTGACTGCCACGACTCCCACAGCTGCGTGTGACTGCCACGACTCCCTCAGCTGCGTGTGACTGCCGCGATCCCTACAGAAATCAGGACAATGACCAGCAGATAATTGAATCATAAGAACACGGTGGTCCCAGCACTCACGATGCTTCCCTGGAGTTCATTTCGAAGAGGATCAGATCCCATGTAAAGAGTGCTGAGTAACGAAAGCGTCAGCGCGTGAAATTACGCGAGTGTGCGATTCGAACGCACCTGATGGAAATTCGCGGATACTGTGGAGTGACGCGCGGATTTCGATTGCAAATAAATGTATGGTAACTAATCCTTTGGCGAAGTGAATTGATCAAATGATTTGAATGCCTTTGAAATGGTCCTAAATTTGCATGCCGCCACACGCAGTGCCCGAACTCGTCGACGCGGTTAGATGCTGTCGATGTTGCCGGAAATGATGTATGTAGACATCGAAAATGTTAGCTATATGTACAGTCGAAGATCGAAAAGAACAGAATACATTTGTGTTAATTGTTAAATAAAGAATAAAGTACATTCGTACTAAATAAGAGATAGAACTCATTTGTTTTAAATGAAGAATAGATTACCTTTGTGTGGTGTTGAATGAAAAAGAGAATACTTTTGCATGTTATTAAATTGGTAATAAATACCTTCGTATGATATTGAGTGAAGAATAGAATACCACTGTGTGTTTTTAGAAAAAAATTGAGTGATTTTCTCTTAATTGCGAATACGTATTGAATACTTGTGCATATTGAACACCTCTGTATAAATACCTGATGTTGAATACATCAATTGAATACCTTTTGAATACCAAATATTGAATACTTAATCTGTATGATGCCTAACACCCATCGATTGAATACTAAATACTGATTACCTAACGATAAATACCCTTGTATTCAATACTAAATGATACTAAATACTAACTACTAAACTCTTGAATACTAAATACTGATTACCTAACGATGAATACCCTGTATTCAATAACGAATGGAAGCTGTAGGCCAAGCAAAATAGAGAATTGAAATGTGTCAGTTACAATAAAATGGGAGAGGAAACTACAGAATTGACATTTAATGCTGCAAAAAGGCACAATCTAAGAAGAGCTTTTGTTAATCGCTTCAATGAGGAATTCTAACAAGGCTAGGCTGCCAGGCACACGTGGCTTCTCTTGTCAAAATGCTCAATTCGAAATTTCTTTCTCGTGGGAAATTATGTCTGTCAGTGAATTAGTTTCCGATATCTAATTCATTGCAAGAACACGCGCAGTTTTTCGTAAAATAGCCTCACTTTCACTTCTGTGAAATAACTCGAATCGCTCAGGAAGATCTTTGTGTTAATGGTTCAAGAAGATCAGTGTGTTAATGGCTCAGGAAGATCAGTGTGTTAATGGCTCAGGAAGATCATTGTGTTAATGACTCAGGAAGATCAGTGTGTTAAGGGCTCAGGAAGATCATCGTGTTAATGGCTCAGGAAGATCATCGTGTTAATGGCTCAGGAAGATCATCGTGTTAATGGTTCAAGAAGATCAGTGTGTTAATGGCTCAGGAAGATCATTGTGTTAATGGCTCAGGAAGATCATTGTGTTAATGGCTCAGGAAGATCATAGCGTTAATGGCTCAGGAAGATCATTGTGTTAATGGCTCAGGAAGATCATTTTGTTAACGATTCAGGAAGATTATTGTGGTAATGACTCAGGAAGATAGTTGAGTTAATGCATCAGAAAGATCATGTTAATAGCTCAGAAAGATCATGTTAATGGCTCAGGAAGATCATTAAGTTAATGGTTCAGAAAGATCATGTTAATGGCTCAGAAAGATCATTATGTTAATAGCTCAGAGAAATCATGTTAATGGCTCAGAAAGATCAGGTTAATGGCTCAGGAAGATCATGTTAATGGCTCAGGAAGATCATTCTGATAATGGCTCAGGAAGATCATTATGTTAATGGCTTAGGAAGATCATTATGTTAATGGCTCTGGAAGATCATTCAGGACACCAAAGCTGAGAAGGAAGACAAAAGTTCTAACACAACATTATGAGAGTACTTGACAAGTTTATACGCAAAAATAAAGATTAAATACCTGACACTCATTGACATCCACCCCTCAGGGGGCATAGGATAGGCCATAGGCAATAGAGGTAGGTTAGTTAGGTTTGCCTATCCTATGCTATGGGGACTAGCGCCCCCAGGGGAGTACTGCTAGGGTACCTCAGCTTTAGATAGGCCTTCGGGACTTCNGATAGACTGAGTTACTGAAGCGCTGCTTTTACTACCACTACAACAACTACATTGACATCCAGGAGACCGCCTTCATAATGATGATAAAAAGCTACCAAATAACAGGGAGCTGGAATCAATGGAGCAACTGATGTAGCGACATCAACTAGCGAAGTGATGATTGGTTGTACTGCCGTAACCGAGTTGAGCAGTCGTTGAACATCAGCTGAACACCCATAATCTATTTGAACAACAGTAATTTAGTAGAGCAGCTGTTATCGAGTTGAACAGCCGTTGAACAGCCGTAATCGAGTTGAAGACTAGGTGACTGAGATGGAAACTGAGAATGAAGAATTCTGTGCCAGTGGGTGAGTCCTCACGAGACTGCGGGGCCCCGCCAAAATTAGCGGACGCTCGCGCGGCGGGTGAAATGATCGTAGAAAATAAAAAAAAGACGTTAGAAGTGCTGTGAAACGCATTTTTAAAAATTTAGATTTAAATTCAAGCAGCCAGCCATACTCATTGGTTGTGCTGCACTTTAGCATATTCTTTGTAAGGTCACAGTTTTGTAAATCGATGTTCCAATTTTTATCGAGAATTTAGCAATTTGAAAATTTAACAGAACTTAAAAATTTACAAAGATTTTAGCAGATGGAAGCCCATAAACGAGGACTTTCTTCTCCGAAAGGGTGAACATTTCTGGACTGTTGGTTAATAAATGGAGTTAGATATTTACTTGGGCATCCGAACGTATCTCTACGTACTGCAGGATGTACTATGTCTTCTACACATCCTGCAGTATCCGTTATGCACTCTATACATGCTGTTCCAGTATCTGCTATGTACTTTATACCTGCTGCTGTAGTATCTAATATGTACTCTACACACGCTGTTGTAGTACATGCTATGCGCTCTAAATATACTGATGTAGAACAACCTATGCTCTCTACACATGCTGTTGTAGTAGTACCTGCTATGTACTCTACATATGCTGTTCTAGAGCAACCTATGTACTTTATACATGATGTTGTAGCATATAAACATTTTTGAAACATTTGAAACATTTATTTACCACAAGTATCTCACATCAGACACAGCTCTACAATCAAATGAGAAACGGCCAAAAACTCGACTCAGGCTAAACATCGCCTGTGGGCTCGAATAAGCTACGAGGCGTTAAGGGCAACCTGAATAGGGATGAAAACCCTTCATTCACGCCACATCAATGATTAATAAAAAAAGTTTCAAGTCTCACGCAACTGTATAGGTTTCGATAACTAAATGAGTAGCTTAAAATTACAAATTAGGGCACAAACACAGTATGAATAAGTAGTTGAATTAAAAGACTACATATGGAAACATATTTGGGTATACTTTATATCCATAGAGGTTGACGTACACAGACGAATGTATATTCCTTCAATACGCTAGAGAAGTAGCTTAAAGTTACAAATTAAGGAACAAAAATCGTATGAGTTAGCAATTGAGTGAAGGACTACATACATACACATATTTGAACATACATCCTCGTTGGTCGACGTCCACATATTTAATTAAGCGTATTCCTTCAATACATCGATGGAAGGTAAGCCTCAAGATTAGTCTTAAATGATTAAAATAAGGTATTTTGCTGTATGTTTGGAGAAATAGAATTCCAAAATTAAGTGTCTGCAAAAAGAATGCAGTGATGAGATTTGGAACGTGAGTAACTGGGAAGTACTAATTAATTACATGATCATGGGGACAGAATTAGGCAGAAATTGTTTCATGGAAATTAGGGTCACCGCTGGTTCTAATGGTTTTAAACGTGAAATTTCCAGGTGAAAATTGATAAAGGTTGGGCAGTTTCAGAATTTGCATGCATTTAAAATAGTCGTTAGTGATATCATTGTAGTCCAGGTGTGAGATAGCTCTTGGGGCTTTTTTCTGTAAAGTAAAAACTTTCTTCGTTTTATTTTTATCGGTCCTATACCAAATTTCTATCCCACGTTGAAGAAATAGGTGAATAAGCGCATCGTCCAAAATTTTTAAGGCATCAGTTGTCAATATGTTTCTTACTTTATATAGTGCACTAATCGGTTTCAATATTATTTTTACAAATGAATGATTCAAGTTCGATGAAGGTCAAATGCTTGTCAAGAATCATTGATAGAAACTTTAAGTGATCAGTTTGTTCTACTATATAATTTCCAAACGTTACTTGCGGGAGCTAATTTTATTTTTCGTACGATAAAGGAATGTACTTCGTTTTATCTATACTGATGCAGACTCTATTAGCTTTTAGCCACATAGAAACTTTTCCTAGCCCTTGATTTATTTGAGTAGTTGATTCTTCGGAAGACTGACTATGTACTTTACGTATCCTGTTGTAGTATTAGCAATATGCTCTATACATAATGTAGAAAATACTCTATATCCCTTCATAACATATCGCATGCGTTAAACGTACATACCCATGCAAGTTAAAGGACATCCAATACGTTACCACACTTGCTGAAGGCTTTGCTTTCTATCTCACAAATTGTATGGTTTACCATAAACCCTACAATAGCTATAAGATATGCTAGGTACGTCCATTTACATGCTATAGAATTGGATACGTACAGTGCCTTTGCATACGCTATGAGATGCACTATACTACCGCAAACGACGAGTATACAAAATCATTAACTATAAAGTCCCATAAATATTTGGGACTGACCAGCTGACGGGGGAGAGGAGGGGGCGAGAGTAGTGGGTTCAGAAGCTCTTTTCATTTTCTGGAGTACCGATCGCCCCTCGCGTCATAGATATGGGACATGGTGGTATGTGTGATACAGAAGGCATTGATCATGCCCGTATGTCGGCGGTGCGCACCCGCATCTCGAGTTTCTGAATGCGATTGCCTTTGCCTAGACGATGGCGTTGCATCCAAGTCCAGGAAATGAAGCGTGTGAATACGCTTTTCTGCGTCCAAATTTCTAGTTGGAATTATGCAGTCGTGACCCTATGACTACTTCGTTTGTTGAATTGGTGGATCAGTAAATGTTCGTTTCGAAGAGAGTGTGTGGGAGTCACAATGCGTGAACGTAACGTCGGTTTCCTTAAAATAACTTTGCAAAGACCAACATGGTTTAAATATTCAAACTAAGACGCAATTTGTGTTCGCTCCATCACTTCTACAATCCATCGACAAACATTTTCAAATCCACGATCGATTAACTCCCCTAAACGCGTACCTTCTTTTTAATTGGCATTCACATCACTTCCCTCGCATCGTCATCTTCACCAGTTGGGGGAGGGGCAAACAACGTAACTTGTTTATGACAGCTTCAATTTTAACAAACTTTTAAATGACCTGCATCCTCCGTCTACCCCCGTCTACGGCCGGGAGCCCTAGTTCGAGAGGAGTTGTTTATGAGTCAATAAGGTTTCCATGTGGCCAGAGTTTATGGCTGGGGCGAGCGGGACGTTACCTCACGCGCAGTTTTCAATTTAGAGCTGCGGGGGGTCTTTTTAGGGTTCCATTTCTTAACGTTATTTGGGGTTAGGGACGAGAGGGTTGCCTCCTGCAGTAGGCTACATTTCATTTGGACTTATGTACAGGGTGCCCTTTTCTCAGCCTGGTTTTGGAACGGGAGACCGAGGGTTCCTGTTCGATTCGGTTTACGATTTGGGTCCATAAGGCATCTACAACATTACCTTGTCCAGCAGCAGGCCGGCGAGGGTCGCGTTGGAAAGAGGTCTTTGTTAAATTTTGATGCCTCATGCACTCGTCCCCTCACGCTCCAGACAGGCGGAGCTTTCAAATAATTTCCTCAACTTTTGAGGTGCAGCCTGGCAACTTCAGGGCCTCATGTACAAATTGAATGGCAAGCGCTTCTGTCGGAGGTTCTTTGTCTTAATCCATCCGTCGTGTCCTGCATGCATCACTTGCTCGGGAGTTTGGTCGGTGTAGAGCTCCCAGGTTAAAAAATTTGCTGTGAAAAAGGCTAATTTGAACTTTATTTGCTTTGGGAATGAAGAAAGCTCGATCAGTAGAGGCGACATTGAACAACATTCACAGCAAAATACACACATTTTTGCAACATATTTGCTGTAGGAATGAAGAAAACTCGATCAGTAGAGGTAACATTGAACAACATTCACAGCAAAAAACACATGTTTGCAACATATTTGCTGTAGGAATGAAAAAAGCTCGATCATTAGAGGCAACATTGAACCACATTTACCGGGAAAAAACTTCATTGCAACATAGTTGCAGGGGAACAATGAGGGCCAACCACATTATCTGCGATGAAGCTGCTTCGGAACCATTTCAATTTCGAGATTATTTGTTTTACTGTCGAGCAAAACTTTTCATATTGAGACTTTGTGTGAAATGTTTCGCATTTGAATGATTGAGCTTTATAAGCTTTTCATAATGTACAGGCAGATAAGAGAGTGTAGCATGCACATGCAGTACATGTATTCACTTTTAAAAGGACATATAACATATGTGCTTACCCTAGAGAGTCGTACGTAACATCGTAACACAACATGCCACACGTAACACACGTAACATAACAAGTCCACGTAACACTACAAGTCACACGTAACAAAACAAGTCATTCATAACACAAAAGTCAGACATAACAAAAGAAGTCACAAGTATCACCAGTCAAAAGTGACACAACAAACACATACAACACAAAAAGTCAGGCGTAACATACGTAACACAACAAACCACACGTAACACACGTAACGTACGCAACACACGCAACGTACGCAACACACTCAACGTATGTAACACACGCAACACACGCAACACGCAATACACGTAACACGCAACACACGTAACCAGGCAGGACAAGGCTTTTACGGCCTCTTTATTGTCTGTAGAGGTAGCGAGCGCTGTGTCTTCCACAGTGGAACAGCTGTTGAAATTGGACTTTTTGAGCTGAAACGACCTCACCATTTCACTTCAGTGAGCAGCTGCTACAATGGCGCTTGATGCACTGAAATAACTTCATCACTTCAGTGAGTAAAAATTCGAAAATGCCCACAGCTGGCCGCCACCCACGCAGCAATGGACCTTTCTATTTCAGATCACCACTGCATTACGTTTTTTATTCGTTCATTTTATAAAGAAATTCAACAGTGAGTCAGGACCTGAGAGCCTCTGAGTTTGTCCTCGTCGCTCAGCTGAAGTCGCACAGCAAACGCTGGGGCGAGCGGGATCATCTCAAATAAAAGAAGTTTCAGACCGCGGTGGAGTTAGTTGATATTGTACAAAATTTAAAGGGTCTGAATGAGGGGTTGGCACATGCAGTACACTCGGTATAGTTTGCACATTCAGTACAAAATTTAATGAATGTATAATCAGAGTTTCATAAATTCAGTGCACTCTGAATGTTTAGTACAAAATTCAAAGCAGTTTCATCTTTTGATCAGCTGACGTCAAGTTTGTAGAAGAGTTAAACAGAGAATTGCAATTCATTTCCAATCCTAAACACAAATGTTTGAAAGGAGAATAACATCTTGACAGTGCTCCGAAAAATGAATCCGTTTGAAAATTAGCGCAGTTACACGGTAGGCTTTAGACAGTTCTTCGCAGCGATGGTAGTTTACTGGTGTGTATTCTGGCAGTTTAGCGCAGATTATCTCCGTGAGCGAGAAAATGACTCGCAGCTGCACTCAGATCTAGGTAGTATTGTTCTAAAGCGGACACAACGACCGCGCCACTGCGCTGCCACTGCGTTGCTGGGCAGTGAGCTTTGCGAAATTGGGTGCAGTCATCTCAAGTAAGGAAACGCTGATTTGCCTCCATGTCTAAACTGCCAGGAGTGTCGTTTTTGATCGTAAAGTTTTCTTCTGTGAGTCACAAAACTCATACCGCGCTCCACTTGGTGCCGAAATTTACGTTTTGAAAACTGAGGTATACAAAGCTAGCCTTTTTTGTGAGACCTCTTGATTTTCTTCGCAATGTAACCGCACAAGACTAACATATCTTCTTCAGTATAATTTCGCATGAATAAACACATTACGCGTTTGTGATGGCCATGTTAAACATATTCTGTTTCATGAAACGATCTTCATAAACAAATTAGAGTTCATATTTAAAACAGCCCTCATCGACACGCTGCGTGATGGCAAACAGCCTGCACTCATTTCACTTCACTCACGCATCCCATTATTCAAGAGCACATTGCGCTTTGTCATATAGCCTTGATAAGCCTATTCTGCATTGTAAAATAGCCCTGATAAACCCATCCCGTATCGTAAAACAGCCCTGATAAACCCATCCCGTATCGTAGAACAGCCCTGATAAACCCATATCATATGGTAAAACAGCCCTGATGAACCCATATCATGTCGTAGAACAGCCTTAACAAACTCACAGCCCCACAACCCCTGGGGAACAGCCCCTGTCTGCCGTCCCAGAGGAGAGATGCTGGCGTCAGTTAAGTTTTTGAGAGGGCGATGACAGCGTCGTGAAAACGGGGTTGGTGGGGGAGGTTGGGAAAGTGGGAGCAGCACA
>VOMN01128122.1:0-47417 GCA_014899125.1 Orchestia grillus
CACCCCACAAATACATATATGTAGGGGAACATCCTGGACCCTTTGTGTTTCGTACCTAGTGTTAATTTCGGACATCTCTGTTCGTTTGTTCAGGTAACTTTTAGTTTCATTTGAGAGATCTGGCACTAGTAGATCTCTCAGGTACAACTAATAGTGAATAGTCAAGTGCAGAAAAACTTGCAAAGAGGGCTGAAATCAACAAAAGGTCCGAGATACATGAGGTCCAAGGTACAACAGTTTTATATATATATATTTATATACATAATTCAAAGGTGATTCAGAGACGAGTCATGGCTCTCGGCCTCAAAGGGCTTTTTTTTAACACAAAATTCATGGACGACCACCGGCGAATCGAAGGGGTATCGCCGGCGAAGTGGGGGGTTAATAAGGAACGATCATGGACGTGCGAGGCCAAGCTGAGACGTAGCATAGAAGAGCTACGCGGATTGCCGCGGACGTATAAAGGCCGATGATTTCGGCCAAAAAGTGGATATTTTGTCGGTGACTTACCGATGATTCGCCAGCGATTCGACCTTGAGTTCACGCTTGGTCGTCCTTAATTCCCTGGCGATACGTCCTTGATTTTTAATAGGGTATGTACTCTAAGTCAGCGAAATTTCATTCTATGTATACACTAACATGTCCAGTACTATGTTCTCATATTACTGGTGTATAATTTGATGCAACTATCGATTTTTCCATTTTTGACAACGTATTTAGCGAATTTTCACTGTAATTTAAACTTTTTAGATTTTCCATCACAGCGCGGTGGCCGAGGGCGATCAACTACCAAATTAGAAATCATATTTCCAGGAGTTAATAACATTCGCATTATTTTTTGTGCTACTGAATTCTTGTTCAATTATTTCCAATAACATCGATGTACCTGTTTTGAAACTCAGTCCATTGGATTTTTTGCTTTCATCTGTTGCACGAGCTCTGGGCTATCTGGACAAGTCGTCGTGCAACGCCTGCAGTTGAAGGCATCGAAATGTAAAGAGAAGACTGGAGCGTCAAGCGTGGCAGCTGGGGTTCTTCGGCGTTTTTTGATCGAATCGAATTTGTAGGTGCAACTGATGTGGATCCTTTCCTCGTGTATCCCATGTCCTTCGATTTTATGTTCTTGACATACAATGGTGAAGAAGTTACCGAAGAAAAGTATGAAAATTGCAGATGCAAAGGAAATGACAACTTTATCTATATTTTGTAGCTATTTACTGAATTTCAGTGAAGCTTGTCCGATTTAATCCTTTTTGCAGAAAACAAGAGACGTCATTGAAAACGAACTCTGAAAACGCTGCATTGAAGTAAAGTAAAAATGGTTCGGTTAACAATCAAGTTATCAATACATAGTAGGCAATGAGATGCGAATGATTTGATTTCTAATACCTCAGCTGCCAGATAAATTTGTCGGAGTGTGATTGCTGGGAAAAATTAGAGTTCTATTCTTCTTAGCTGATAGCGAAAACAGCATTTTTAGTTAGCGATAAATGAAAATGATCCCTGTTTGTAATCCTGTTCATTTCAAATGGAACGTACGGGGCACAAGCCTTGGTATACACTATATATTCATTGACATAAAAAATAAATTTTATGTGCTTATGTACACATTTCGTTATCAGATGCTCACAAATCTTTGCATTTTTGAAAAATTTAGTTTCTTGTATCGAAAGTTCAGGAATTTGACTATTAAATTTGCTGCTTTAGTTTTTCATAATCAAACATTTTATTTTACAAATATGCTCAGGGAATGTATTAAGTGTACATTTTTGTAACGACATGCAAGAGAAAAGAAATCCATGTTTCCAGATTGGTACATAGAACAATGGAAAATTTACCAATAGCGTTAGAAATGCATGGAACCAAAATGTATTATAGTTGATAAGGCTTTTATATCTGATAATTAATCGTATGTCTTTTTCACTTAATTTCACCCACCAAACTCAGTAATTTTTAACTAGGTTCATACAAATATCATAGGGTATTTGGGTAAATTCTTCTTCTCCGACCGCTTCCTGATCGCTGTTTTTATCAGTGTTTTACATGGACACGGACCTTCAACCCTCCCCTCTAATTTTCTATTGGATGCAGGTCTGGTGACTGTGACGGCCATTGTAAAACGATAATGTCTGCCTCATTCAAACAATCAATTACCACTTTGCCCTGGTGCTTCCGGTCAAGGTCATGTTGGAACCAGCATCTTCGCTCAACTCGAAGGTTACGAGCATCCTCAAGTTTTCCTCGATGATCTTGTTATTATATTTTGTCATACTTTCTTCGCTACGATAAACTGTGCTAACGGTAGACACAGAAAAGCAATTTCATATAATATTATGAATCCTCCTCCATGCTTCATTGTTGGAATGGCGCTTCTCGAGACCCCTATTACGTCACGCTTCCTTCGAACATACTTCACAACATTCTGGCAGTACAACTTTATCTTCTTTCATCGGACCACAAAACATGACTGCTAAAAAATTGGTCGTCTGTGTCCTCACGATTCCAAAGGGCCTTGTGGATAAAGAAAACTTTTTTGGAGCTAGGGTTACTTTATATTGATACCAATGAAAATTCGCTCGGTACGAATACTTTTTGATCCAATGTATACCTAATAATATCTGTAGAAGTATTTTTATTGGTATTCATATCTGAAATTTTGAGTGCCTTTTCTTGCATATGTTTGCATTGTTACAAGTATGAACGAGTTTCAATACCCTACCATAGTTTTTGAGGTATAGTAAAAAATATAGCGTGATAGGCTAATACTAGAATTTAGCAATTTTTGGAGTTTAATTGGAGTACAGTGCTATGCATATTTTTCCAAATTTTCCTGACTAGTGTTAACGTTCGGACAAACTTACGCCTGATCTAGCAGGCTCTGATATGAGATTAGTATAGCACAACATATGAGGCTTCTTGCTTCTTACAAATTATCAATACGTAGGACAAGACATTCTTGTATCATGCATCTGACTCCAATTTGAAAATTATTACTCAGACGGAAGGGGATAGAATTGAAACGAATTGATTACTCGTCCGCCAACCGCTTACTTTATTCATTAGGTCACAAGCGAGCAAAATAACATGCCTCACTATCGTCCATTAAGTCAACGGAAAAATGTTTAATGTGAAAAAGAGCGGCAAAAAATCACACTGGGAACGTATACCTATCGTGAAAAAAACATGCAAAACCATTTTTTGAAGGTGACATTCATTTTTCTTCAAGAGGCATAAAATCGACACCGAAGCAGCGTAGGATCAACAAAACATTCTCGCGAAGTGAATTCGTATTGAACAACTTTTTTCCTTCTATAGTTCGTTGTCCGTCCTAACCGAACCCGTCATCGACAGTCCATTTGAACTTCATGTCTAATACCTGTACGCTTGAGTGAACTGCTTGTCTCTTACCTGTATACTCGAGTGAACTGCTTGTCTCTTACCTGTATACTCGAGTGAACTGCTTGTCTCNTGAACTGCTTGTCTCTTACCTATATACTCGAGTGAACTGCTTGTCTCATACCTGTATACTTGTGTGATGCTGCTGAGCTCGCTGAGCAGCTTTCGAAGACCATTTAAGGCCACACATGAACACTTCTTTTGTAGTTTCGTAATTAAATAAGATTTTGTTCACAAACTTAAATTTTATTTCGCGATGAGTTTTACAGTTTCATGCATCCTAACGTTGAATTTTCTTAACAATTTTAATTTGAATCTATAATTCTCAATAATTTAGCGAACGTGCAATAGATTCATTTTACGCATGGTAAATTTTATATACTTTCTACTATTTACAATAAGTTTAACTTCGTTGGAGTTTATGCTGCCTTATGTAGCTCAAAATTCCTCCTAACATGAGAAATCTCCGAATGAACAAATTCTGAGGGCGAACCTAAGTTCAACAGCAAACTCATTATCTATTGTAATCCAGGGTTGTCTCACTTACTCACTTTGCCTCTCAAGATGGCAGTATCAGCAGTCAGCAGGCGTCGCTCGTGCTATTTCAAAGTCGCTTGCCGAAGGAAGAAGCCAATTTTTCTCTCGAACAGAAAGACGATGTTCTTTATGATGCTACAACGATGTGACGCTCGAAGAACGAGGACGTTAAATATTGATCAGAGCTTTTAAAATTCGGTGGAAAAGGCCAGCTAAGGAAAAATATTTCTCATAGATCCCTACACTTGCTCGGAAAATGTATCCTGTTTTTGAGACTTGAAATGCAAACATCGTTCGTTGACCATGCAATATCAGAATTGATATTATTAACACTTCACTAGCGTGGTAAAAATTTTGACGTTTGAACTAATAGCGACAGCGAAATTAAAGTGAAATGGATTTACCAGCTTTATTTCTTATAGATTCAGAACTTTTCATTTCAATCGTTAAAAACGAATTAGTACGATGCAGCAGAACTGCTTTATTCGGCACCTAATATATAGCTGAAACTAAGAAGCGTTTACAAACTTCAATAGTAACCTTTATTGCTTCCGAGGTGTTACTGTCACTTTCAAACTAATGAAAATTATTGACCTAAATTAAAAATTTAACGTGGGATAATTGAGATTCGATGTAAC
This sequence comes from Orchestia grillus, assembly GCA_014899125.1. NCBI lineage: Eukaryota > Metazoa > Arthropoda > Malacostraca > Amphipoda > Talitridae > Orchestia > Orchestia grillus. The sequence goes on from VOMN01128122.1 coordinate 4,572, forward strand.
TCAACTGTAGATAAGATATAAGTACACTTTGTTATCTGAAAGCATCTCATAAAACGATTTATGTATCATCAGTAACTCTTGTTTCCTTCGAAGCTGAGAAAATCAGATAATGCTCATTTGCTGACTCAATTTTCATAGGGCCAATAATCCCGGTAATTCAGTTAGCAGAGCATTTTGATAAGTTTTTACAAAAATTATATATATGAGTAAGGTTCTTATGAAATTTCTCTCAGCGTGATCACAATGAAAGTCCCTTTCATGAATTGTGTAAACATATTTCATAAAGTTTGCTAAACCAACTAGTGAACATTTAGTTTACATATTCAATCGTCGAAAATTATGTCTTTGAAGTCACGTGATCAGCATGTAAGTTCTACCGATAATTGAACTCCGTCATTAACTCTAACCGTCTTCATTTTTCTCTCTTTCCATATCTAACGTCACCCATGTCATAAGCGTAAGTTTATTTTGTAAATAATAGGGGATCAACTTAAATACTTTAATTGGAATTATAAACTACGACAAAAAACCAATGACGTTTCAAGAACATGACCATCTTTTTCCAGTTGAAAATTCATGACTTTTATTCAAGATTCTTTGATAGGGTGCATACCCCACTTCAATATTTGTTATTTTGCTGCACCCTGCTGACAAGAAAGTATAGTTCATTCATGTATTTACACATGAAGGAATAAGTTGTAAAGTAAAGGCAATTAACTGCCAAAAATTCTATTTTCACGCATACACCCCAGGTACACCGCGGAGCAGAATTACGTTTCTGGTATGATGCCATTATCTTCCGCATTCCGGGTGTGAACGTATTCGGTTGCCCTTGAAGTCAAGATTCCGCTACTCGCGGCATCGCTTCTGATTTGAACTGATGGCTACGCAGCACCTACGGAGTGGTGATATGAATGCCTAACTCCTGACCGCGATCTGGTGGCGAATAATAAATATTTTATTTACCGACAAATAGCTCTTCTGTAAAACGAATCATTAATTTCTTTTAATTCCTAGCTGAAAGACTTTTATTTGTCGAGGAAACTGCGCTCCGCCATCTGTGCGCCGGGGTAATATTACACCATCGCCAACCATAAATTCCAATGTTTTCTCTCCGGGTGCTTCAATAAACGTCGCCGTGGCGTTTTTTGAACGCTGGTGTAGAGCTGAACGAGGCTCGTGTATTGGGCTCTTATCGAAACGAACTAAATGCCTGCAGACTTCATTTTAGAAACACCAAGCAGCTTCCAGCTGTAGAAGGTACGGTTGCCAAGTGAGAAAAAAAATATGAAGTAAAAAATAGCAAAGAATATTGCGATTATTATCAGTTGGCGGTAGAGAGAAATCGAGACAAATCTATCAGAAGTTACCGCACAACTTTCATTGTTCTTCGAATACGAATATTTACACTAAGACTCAAATACTCTTTCACGGTAGCCTCTGAGAGCTCGCAATAGGTATGGAAACACTACCCCATGCGCAGTGTAAAATTTTTGACACGAGGTGAAGAGAAGTGAAAAACGGCAGTCATTTTGGCGCATTGTTTCAATAATCACTGAGCCATTTTATACTCAAATATCCCAAAACTTCTTGGAATTATACCATTCACGGACAAGAATAATGAAAAGGCGTATTTGTGTTCATTTAGTATGAAAGTATTATTGAAAATTTAAACATTAAGACGACTGTATTTTACTCTTTTTATTACTCAACATAGCAGGTATTCCTAAAAATCATCGGAAAGAGCTTTTGGGCAATTGTTAAAGTCAATTTTTTGATGTTATCCGGAAAACTCTCCACCAACAATTTCGATGATATTCCATAGGCAATTTAAAAAATTATATTCCCTTCCAGCGACATTATTTTTTTAATGAGGCTCCAGGAGTAAACTATCGAATTAAAATCTGGAGAACAAGGCGGCCGGCCACTCTATAATCTTATCATGCCGACGGAAAACGTTGTTCAAATAATGGGTTGTAAACCTAACTGCACGCGATGGAGGAATTTCATTCATGGAAAAAAGTTGATCTGAAATACCCAGTTTTTTGGCTTATGCTATGGAAAAAATTATGCCTCAGAAAGTCAACGAGATCATCAGCAGTCAGTTTTAATACGCCGTGGGCTCTGAAAAAGGCTACTATCTCGCTATGAACAATGCCAGCTCAAAACATCGCCCCACAACCTCCCAGCTGACGCCTAAAAGCAGGTGGAGCCATTCTTTCCTCCAGCCATTGGGTCTCTCAAGAGTGGGTCTACCTTCATCTATGAACAACACATGTCAAACAGCGGCTTCGTGTGCTTTTGGGACCACTCAAGTCCTGTCTCCTTGCGCATATCTTTCCACGGAGGTAGTACATCTGCTTTGCCCCATTCGGCGAGCCTCTTGAAAAAAAGGCATATTGAGGTTTTGGAATAACCAGAAGTACCAACTACCTTGAACACTGCCTCGCTATCTTGGACATGGTTACGACGAACGTCTTTCTTTATAAGGTGTACATAGAGGTCGATATGCCACACTTGCATTTTGTTCTCAGTTTCCCCTCGTCTGACTGATCATTCATTACATACATCAGAGTTACTGGCAATTTTTTTCACTGCATGATGATCTCAATTAATAATTTTAGCAATTGGTTAAGATAGATTGTTTCTCGTGGCTCCATGGCTCACTTTAGGACTCCATGGCGCACTGGTAGCGTGCTGGCCTCGCAGTCGAAAGAACCAGGGTTCGAATCTCAGCTCCGGGGAGGCATTTCACGTATTTCCCTTGAAAAAGGAAGTTTAAACCACACATTCCTCACCACGCCAGCAGGTAAAAGATATTGAAAACCCAACAATACACGTGTTTGAATTAATAAATGTTCTTTTTGTGGAGCTCTAGGATGATTCTTACTTCGTCAACTTCTGTTGAAGCTCTTTTGTGATCCATCTCGCATACGAATTGCACAGTGACTACTGTGACAATGCACCAAGACGGCCGTCGTTTGTTATCTACTGCGCCAATCGTGTCAAAATTAAAGCACTGTGCATACGGTTTTTATTTCTGTAAACAGAAAGAAATCTGAGAGGCTTTCGTGACAAATTATCTGGACTATACGCAAAACATTGAATCGTTGCTAATTTTGAAACAGTGTCCGTTTATGAGCTGCTAACTATTCGAACAGAAATTTTGAAAATCTATCATCTCAGAAAGTTTGAGATATGAAATTTGAACATAATATTCAGCTCGGTTGCTTTTAACATGCAGAGTCAATTAGACTACAGTTATGGGCATTGAAAATTGCTTAAATTTAAGCATGACGAGCCCAATTTCTGGTTTCGTTCGGTACTCGTTACGTTCTACACCATTTATAGGCCACTTTTGGGCTGAATAAGTTGGTGGAGGAAGTTCTATTTGCATATTTAACTTGTAAATTAGTTTTGATAGCAAAAATCGTGTGTAACTTTGCATGAAGAAAAATTCAGTTCAATTAAAAAATTTGCTTTCACAATTTTTGAGCTATAAACAACACTTATGCAAAAACCTTGAACCAAACTCGTACTCAGGGTTGCAAACCCAGCCAAGTTGCGTGATCGATTCCCAAGAATGTGCTTAAAGATAGATCAGTTTACCTTGAAAAGGTAACGGGAAACTTTCCCCTCGGCTGCGACTAACGCCAACCGCCGTCGGCGAAGTTGAGGCCGTCTTCCACTTCATTACATCCATCGCTGCGACGTCTATATTGCGAATCGATGGATACAAAATCGTTACCTCTTAGTGCCGAATTTCAATCCTCAGTCATTTCTTGATGAGATATAATACCACGCATATTTAATTTGTCGAACACTTGCTACAGATGCATTGTCCTTCAAAATAAAATGAATTCCTAACAAACTTTCTTCAAGATTTAAAAGTCAATCATAAACTTCTCCTTGATGACTAAATTCAAATTTGTTCCTCGTTACGATTTTCTTTAGTAGCAGGTGTTGTTTTGTTGTAACTTTGGCGCAGTTTGATATTCTATACAACTTCTTCAAAGTTTCAAAAAATTCGGCACACTTTAGCAAGGGACCACTTTCCAACAGGTAGCCCTTAAAATTACGAATTTTCCTAATTGATGTACGAAATCATTCTTTCCATTCAATTTTGTTTTGAAATCCAGGTTTCACAGCAACGTCAATTTCAAAGACGTCAATTCTTTAACCGAAAGCTAGCTACTTGTGACAGTTTCTCGCCACAAATCGATCATGAAGAATACTGCACAGTTTCAGAGTATTATAACAAATAAGAGAATGAAAATAGGCTGTATTCTTGTACGGGATATTAACTCTTTGACTAATATATCTAAATGTGCTCAATATTCTCGTTAAACGGGTCAGTGCCTCAATAAGTAAACTCGTTTTTTCTTAGAAAAATGCGGTGAGAGATGTGGGACTAATGAGACAGGCGTATCAACGAGCATTTAGGCCGGGGGACAATCAAACGAGATCAGCGTGTATGGGGAGTTTATTGTCTAACAAACTAATCTACTTTCTAGAGTTTGAACAATGACGCAACAAGAATCATCACATACGCGTACAAGACCCTAGCTACAGAACACAACATTTAATTGTATTCTGTTTACAGAATACGAACGATAATCACATCTCTTAGTGTCTAGAATATTTAGTGCACGAAGCGTGTTTATGTGGAAATTTAGTCAGATCTATGAAACAAAACTATTAAAGAAAGAAAGACATAATATAGTTTCATTCAGCGGTGAGAATTTGTCCCACCAGAAACACATTCGTTGAATTTCAACGCCTCCCTTCAATGCGATTCTAGATTATGACTTGATGTAGACACACCCGTGTGAGTGCAACTGGTCATATCTCTGTTTTGAAAACGCTCAAATTAATAAGTCTAAGAACTGCCTCCAATAATCACAAAAAGAATACAATACAATTTTTTTGCTCTCAAAATTCGAATGATACTGTTGAAACACATTAACATTGGTCGAGTTCCACATGAATTCACATGAATACGAATTTGCACTGGCTGTTCATTTTTTCTTACAATATTTTACCAACAAACTTTCTTGACGCACTCGGTTTTTCCAGTCAAAATATGCGCAGACTTATCAAGAGTGCAGAGCTATGAAAGTGATGTCAATGTAAGAGTCCGAACGGAGTATTTCATAGGAGCAAACAAAAGCAAAGCCAAAACCATAAAGCAAGAACTTTTTTTATCTTGAAGAGAATCGTTTACCACCGAATTTAAGCCTGACGAGCCCAACTTTTACTTCTCTTCAGCACTCGATACGTTCTACACCAATTAAAAGAAACTTCTGTACTGGATGAGTTTTCGAAAATAAATGAGGCAAACAAGTTCTTCAATAGCCGCATGTAATAGTTTTAGATTTTTATTCGAATTTAGATTTTTTCTCGTGGCCTCCTTACAATTTTATGATTACACTTGAAAGATTTATTCTCAATATCACGAAGCTGTTTCCACCCAAGCGTTACTACACACGTATTGTTAAGGCATGACTCAGTCACGTCAATCCATGAAGGTGTTACATTGCAGTATTTCACAATTACGTAAACCGTTTAACTTAACTATTCATGGGCCTATGTTAACAATGAGTTTACGTTACGTAATTACATTATTTATGTTAATATAAAAAATATTAAATGTGAAGAAATCTGTGATTCAAAATAGGTGTTTTTTTAATAGAGATCAAAATACACTCGCGTATTCCGACTGCAGATAATGCCACTGTGACGCCTCACCCGCGCAAGGGGAACATGGGCATCGAGCTCACCTCACCAAGTACGGCCTCGTAAGTGCACAAATGATCCCAAGAATCTACTAAAAATTGGCTCTTCACATAATCACTTTAAAAAACTTTTAACCTGTACGCAGCGAATTTTATAAATAATATCTGTGTCTCATGTGACTTTCGTTTTCTAAATTTTGATAAATTCTATTTTGCAAAAAAAATGCCGCCGATAATGAGTTGGAAATTATTGCCATTTTTCTTAGGTTTCTATAATATCATTACCAGCAACACTATCAACATTTTTCAAATTTGAACTTTTTTTTGGAACCGTTTCATATAAGTATGTTAACGGTCATATTTTTTCTCTGATATCGTTTTGACATTGCACTGCGTGAAAAGTTTGAAAAAATTTAAAGTTTTTCATCTGGCATTGGCTATCGCTTTTCTCGTTTTGCATTTCCTAAGACGTACAAACACATATAATTACCATGTTGTAATTAACGTGAGATCTGTCTAACCGTGCTGCTACTTGCATCCCAGTTAAAATTTTCGCTGGAAGATGTAAAGTTGTCATTAACGTTGGCCACTCGAGTGTGTTTTCTCATTTATTTTTAATTTAGCGATTGGGCGGCAAAAGATTTACACTGGGTTTGTAAAAATCGTGTTCATAACATCCTCTCAAGTTTGTACACGTCACTACTTGTACACCACGCTCGATTGACTTTAGTTTCAAGTGAAAAAGAAATAAGTCAAAGATGCCGCTATTTACCATGCTCGATTGACTTCAGTTTCAAATGAGAGAAGAATACGGAGAAGATGCCACTATTTACCATGCTTAACTGACCAGTTTCAAATGAGGAAGAAATACGGAAAAGGTGCCATTATTTACAATGCTCGTTTGACTTCAGTTTCAAGGGAAAAAGAAATAAGTCAAAGATGCCGCTATTTACCATGTTTGATTGACTTCAGTTTCAAATGAGAAAAGAATACGGAGAAGATGCCACTATTTACCATGCTTGATTGACCAGTTTCAAATGAGAAAAGAATACGGAGAAGATGCCACTATTTACCATGCAGGATTGACCAGTTTCAAATGAGAAAGAAATACGGAGAAGATGGCACTATATACCAAGCTCGATTGCCCAATTCGGTTTCATGCGGGAGATAAAAAGGGGGAAGACGCATCTTTACCACTCTGGACAGACAAGTTCAGTTTCAGGTGAGAAATAACTGCGAGAAACAGAATGAGGTACTCCATTCGTTTTTGAAAGTTTTGACTATTGATAGTTTTCCCAGCCCACTGACTAGTTACTGAAGAGTTGTCACGAGAAAAACTCACCGAAAGCACTTAAATGCGAAGAAACTGGCTGATCCCTGCTTCTTTACGGTGCTCAACTTTTTCAAATTTAATTATAGTTGACCATTTTATCGAGAGTGGACCTGTATAACGTTGCATTGTTTGTAAAACTAGGGCCAACAGATTTCATGTTTCTTTAAAATAATGCATTTGGCTGCAAAGTATGAAGTTCTTATAGCCTTATGTCATATTCTCAATTACTCCAATTGGCGAATAGTAAATCAAGATTCGTAAATATTAATTGCCAACGTGACAGGAGTTATTCATTTAATTATTTTTTATGTGAATAAAGATCCTGTCGCGTGTTTAAAATCTGTGAGGGGAACATAAAACCATTTAGGTGAAGTCACACGTACGATAAATGCATACCGGCACATTCACATCGAATACTGCAAATTTAGTCCCTTGGAAAGAATACAAATGGGCGTTTTTGAATGTTGATGCACTTTTCGGTGGTAAAAAGTACCAAAAATACTGAAATACATAAGTACTTCTGTAATTTGTTCGATATTTATTTACACGTCGTTAGGTATCAGTTACACAGAATGCATTCTCTGAGTGTGAATGAATGACATTATTGGTTGATGTACTTAAAATAATTCGTATTTTAATAATGATTATAGACTTCTACAGCGTGGGGAATCGGGGATAACGTTTTAGGAAATATCTTGTTCATTTGCAAGACTACCACATTTATTCCAAGTGGCTGCCCTTATTGTCGAATAAGTTGTCTCACATCAAATAAAATCCTAACAACACAGATTGCACAAACCACAGAGATTAAACACAGGTTGATAAACTGACTTCCTTGCCCTAACTTCAAAACTTTTAAAAAGTTTCTCAGCGCTCTGCTCACGACATGTGGCTTCGGTATCTCTCAAATGGAGCTCTAAAAAACATGCTTATTCGTTGTACAGAATTATTTCTCAATGTCTTACGGCGCAGCAAATAAGAAGCCAAGCAGTTTATTTTCAATATCTCTTCCGTTCTAAAGAGATGGACATGAATGTGCTCAAGGGATATCTAGTGGAACAGCCTCGAATTAGGCTGCTTTTAATGTACAATCTTCAGTTTCACTCAGGTCGAGCATGGTTGTGTCATAAAATCATGGTCCAGATTCGAGCCCTGTCAGTGTTTTACAGCACTTATATTATGTATTTTCCCTTATAAATGAGATGTATTATTCGTTTTTAAGATACATTTTAAATTAAAATTTTTCGCGTTCACAATTTCAAAATCTAGCACTACCCAAAAAAATTATTTTGAAATAAGAAATAGAATGCTTGACCTCGAACAGCCGTCTAGCCGAGTTATTGCTTTTCGATTGGTACTCGGTTGTATTTTTCGGCTTTATTCCACTACGATGGCTGAGTACGATATTTGTAAATATGCTTTGACCACAGAATCTCCCTGTTTTTAAGTGCACTAGTTTCTGCACAATTGAATGCTTATTACTTAAGAAATATTTGTCCCCAAGCTCATTCCCCGTTAAAAATTAACAAAAACGGGACTCCAAAGGTACAAGCCAAGAGGAAGAAACTCATTCATGTGTACAAAAATTAAACAAAAGACTGTGATAGCCACCGAGCATATATTCCTTACAACTTCCATCAGTAAACTGAAATTGTTAATGAACGCCAGATTAGTCTTACGTCTCTCTTTGCAGTTAAATCAGTCAAAAATTGTGAAGAGGTGTACGGCCTAACCTCATGAGCACTTCCAACACATAATTATTAGTTCATCCCAGTAAAGTATTACTACCGATAACACTCACCAATAATTCTTTGAGAAAATTGAGTAACCGTTGGAAGAAAATCTTTCCATTGTCGTTTGAAACTCTGAAAGAGTTCGAATAAATGTACTACAGCTTGGCACTATCAAAGAAATTTCCCAATACCTCGTTACGATCTTCTCATCTAATAGGAAGAATTTTCATAAAAATGCTCTATGTTCACACAGTGTTTTTAAAATTTCCTGAATCTGGTTGAAACTAATTTATTTGCCTATTTTTAATTATACGTAAAAAGCAGGATAGCAAAATATGAACCCTTTATTTTAGGTTCTATTTTTCACGACTCATCGAATGCAGCACTACCTTAACGCTTGGATCAAGTTCTACCTGATGATGAGTTATCATAAACGTCAAACGTCAGAACAGCCATAATGTCAATATCTAAGAACGGTCAAACTCCAAGTCAAATTTCAGACACAGTAGTTCAAATTGAGCCAGCCTCTGGTTTACAAGATCGTTAAAGTGTAAAAAGCGACCGGTAGAAGGTTTTGAGAGTGAAGAAGGCATCAAAGCGCTAGATGATGACTTCAACGTACCATAAAAACATTGGAGAGGAGCTACAATAATACCCGTCTGCTGGACAGCTCTAAGCTGACGGGAGAAGGCTAACGTCTGAATCAAAAGTTGATTGGCGAAGTATGTGATGAGAGTTCCTGATAGGTATTGACAGCTTCTTCTTAATGAGAACAGAAACACGGTTGAGTCGTCTGTTTGAGAGTCATACAGTCACAGATGTTGGGCACGAATAAGAAATCAGACTGAACTAAGGCAGCTTACTCTGAGCAAGCTAGGAATGGTCCAAAATTTAAGCTGGAAAAATGAAGTTACAGCAATAGTTTTTGAATTACGCATTGGCCTCGGACAACAAAATCCCATTTCGGATGTTTGGGTTGGCATGGTTCTGTTGGTCGAAAATTATTCTGATTATCTGAAAATGGGTCAAAATCAGCGTAAAAGTTCGTTTATCCCTCTCTCAAGACAACGTTTTTCTACTGTTTTTTAACTTCCGAGTTCAAAATACGCTTTGGAATTTCGACATGATAGAGCTCACTCCAATACTACCCAATATGCTCGTGAGTCATAACACCAATACTAATTTTCTAGATGTTCTTGTCGAAAGGATTATGGTCCTATCAATCTGATAGTTCTAGTGTGAATTTTTACTTCTTGATCATTTTAGCATGGATGAGTTACTATCGTTCCTTTAGCATTTGGTCTTATATCAGCACCATTAGGCTAATCAAGCGTCGGAATCATGGGTCCTACAAACTACGCGATAATCTGAGAACGTCGTCCGAGTACCACAGGAGCATGCTAGCTCAATGAATTTCCCTATCAAAATTGCACGCATTGAGGTCTGTTTTCGTTAAACTTATGCATCAATTCCCAAATTAATTGAAGGCCAAACAAATCAAATTTCTTTTTTCCTATACTTCGCAGACCAACTGTGAGTAATTATCCCATGCAACTGACAAATTGCAATATCGTCGATCAATTATGCTATTTTCTTGAAGTGCAACCTATCTCAAGTAATGTTGAGCGCATTGAATGGAAATGTAGATGAACTTTTCCTACCCCAGAGTTAGTTATTTTTAAACGAATGTATGTAAAAATCTTGCTCTGTCACTTCTGAGGTACTCTCATTTTATTATCGGAAACTGAGCGGCAAGTCCTCTACCAACTTATATTTTTTGTCCTATGTCAAGTCAAGAGATACGTACTTTTCCTCATGCTCGTACTACCTGTACCTTGCATCATTCGACCGCGGCACGCCGTGATATTTTCCCCTAATTTGACTGCATATGTTATTAGAGGGAATAGTTTTAGTTGTAGTGGTAGTGAAAGCAGCGCTTCAGAAACTCAGTGTATCTCGCGCCGAAAGAGTAGAGACCATTTAGTATGGACTTAGGAGAACAGGGATTCTGTGCACAGGGTCTGTTCCCACACAAAATCCCCTGCGCATAGAAACAGCAAGTTATGAAGGAAGAGCAAGAAAAGACAAATAAGAAATAGCGAAGAAGGAATGAAAACGGAAGGAAGCAAAGTGGGCACGAAAGACAGAAGTCCCGAAGGCCTATCTAAAGCTGAGGTACCCTAGCAGTACTGCCCTGGGGGCGCTAGTCCCCATAGCATAGGATAGGCAAACCTAACTAACGTACCTCTATTGCCTATGGCTTATCCTATGCCCCCTGAGGGGTTAGAGGGAATATCTACACTGGAAAAGTATCCCAGATTTGGTTGAGGCTTGTATAACAAACCATTCAGGTATTCACAGGACCTTATATTTTCATGCCTCCGAGGAATTTTTTGAACTTCGATTGATACTGAAACCTGGATTTATACGAATTCATTCACACCTTCTTATTTCGATTTATTTTTCAGTTTCACCCGATTCCGTTTCCTTTGTAGTTACTTTGCCGTTTTATTATATCGACAGGTGCTACAACATGATTAAAAAGCTTCAGTAAATACATGGTAATTTCCCTTCCAAGACAGTCGAAAATCTTTCGTCTTACGTTCGGTGGTAAAATAGGGTACCCAGGAAATGTAAAACAAGCCTGTAACTGCTTTCGTAGAGGAGGGAATTTTGAACTGATATCAACTAACGGATTACATGCCAAAAATATTTTTTATAAATAAAAATAGACTAACCTACTTACATCAACTTAAAATACCGCACTTTGGAAGTTATCTCATCGAAACATAGTGAATTGAAGAGAAACGCGAGAAAAAAAAACACGCTTCAATCCTAAAAGGTATGTAAAGTTTGTGATCTATTGTAAGTTCAACAGTTCAAAATTGGGGCCAATTTATTTTCTAAAGTTCATTGTCCGACAGCACAACGAGTGACAGCGCAGTGGCACGGTTATTATGTCCGCTCTAGGGACAAACATGGCTACCGAGGTCAACAACGGCCGGAATTTGCTAGCGGCTACAACCCCAATTTCAATATGAGACTCAATGCACCAGCAACCTCACCCGTGAGTGTGAGAAAGTTTATGACTAAGAATGGCATGACCCCTCTTACACACCCTCCCTATTCACCCGATCTTGCTCTCTGCAATTTTTTTTGCTTCACGAAATGAAAAAAATGCCTCAAAAAAAACTTTTTGCGGATTTTGAAAAGGTTATAAAGAAAGAAACAGAGACCTTAAAAGCCATAACTTCACAAGAGGTCTAAGATTGCTTCGAAAAATGGAAAACACTAGAGGACCGGTAAATTGCTTCAAATCGAGAATACGTTGAAAATGATCACACTATAAAGTATAAATATTCAACAATAACTGAAAACAATTATATGGAACAATTTCGGTTACTTTTGGGTACTCCCTCGTACTTTCGAAGACATTTTAAAACTAAGCAAATATCGTCTTCCTTACCAGTTGAAAGTAATTTCGGTGTCTCTCTACTCATGCCCAGTTGACGTTTGCTTCGCGCGAACCAATTAGTGATCGTTTGTACTGTCGAAATTCCATCTTTGAAAAGACGCCTTCTCTGAAAACCATACGACGTCTATTCTGAGTAACGTGATACCTTGTTCTTTACAAGATAAAGCTAATATATACGCATGAAAGACAGTTTATAATATATCTGGGATGACATGTGACTGCACTCGAAACAAGCAAAGATCAATTAAGAGCTTGGAATTGATGCAGGTTGAATAGTACCGACAAATCCTAAAGAACAGAAACAGACAATTAGTGCTGCAGAGCTGTGCTATTCAATGGTCCTGCGGGTATATGAACATATTTTCCATTGTTGCTCCACTGCAATGACCAGTTGTTTGCTCACGAGTTTAGCAATGCTGATTTGCATCTGAAAAGTGAAACTTAATGTATAATTTGAAGGTGAACCCGTTCGAAAGCTAGATTTGTGACCAGCCTCAAGTTCATAGTGCTAGTAATAAAAAATCATTCGCCCATAAAAACGATTACGCACGAGGCAACTCCTACAAAAAAACCCACAAAGCGATACAGCTGCATTTCAAGGCCCTTAAAGTCGAATCTACAGTGAGTATAGCACGCATATACAAGGATTATTAACCGAAAATCCCGTTGTTGAACCTAGTTCATTGAGCACAAGTCAGTTGAATTGAAATAAAAGAGTATTGCCGAATTAAAAACAACTGGGAATAAGCATAATGTCTTTTAAACTCGAGGAGTGATCATGCATTATGGTTTGAACATGAGCGATTCCTGTTCATTAGAAGCAAACTTTGATTACGCAGTTCGAGCTTCCGAGTGTCTTAATGTTGAATAAAACTTACCTGCTTAGAAAAATACTCCATCGGTCTTCCACACTCGCATATCAACGTTACATCAGTTTAGATACATCGTAGGTTTGATCGAAAATTTATATTTTAGAAACAATGCCACTCTTACGGTGCCAACACCGTGGTGCTATATTTTACTAGTTGTAAACTGCATTCAAATAGATTCAGATTAATATTGAGGAAAGCTGTTGAGTGCCGATGAGAATTTCAAGATAAAACGTTTCTCACACTGCAACTGGAGAAACATTATGCTTCTTCGTGTAGAGGTGAAACTAAGTTTAACAGATGTAACTTTGGAAATATTAGACTAAGTTTCCTGTTTCACTCGAGTTACCATGTTCAACAAATTATTTCAATTTTCCGGCTCGGCCACATCAAAATGCATCAAATAGCAAACATTTCCCGATGAAGACGAGGAAAAATATTGCTAATAACTTTCAGACATCAAAACCTGCGGCACCCTACAAGAATTCTGACCTTTCATGTCTTCTAACCGACACGAACTCAAACTTGAAACAGATATGGTTGATTGAAATTATTCAATTATCCAGGTATCATTGGTAAAATAACCAAAGTATTTCACAGAAGTAGAAACAGCGTCTGAATAAGCCCCTAAGACGGTAATGGCATCGGAAATGTGACCGAGGCGTTGAAACGAATCAGACCAATGCTCATTACGCGAGGTATGACTGCGTTGAAGGATAGCGGCAAATCACATTACGAGGTTTGAATGAGAGTGTGACGGAAACACGGAAATTAATTTTCAAGACCTTGAATTTCACAGAGACGAATACTAAGCCTCAATTTAAGAACAGGGCGAGTGCAAAAAAAGTTGTTGAACGGAAGACTAACCTCACAAAGACATCAGTCCGCCTCACAAAGGTGGTTTGAGACTGAAAACTTTGGTGTTTGAAAAACCGCTTGCACCTGTTCTCGGAAAGCTTGCAGCTATAGTAGTGAATAAATTCTCTGTGGTTCTAATTAATGCACGATAAATTTTTAGGTACTGCATTCCTTCATCACGAACAAGGAACGAGCCCTTGCAGTACCATATGTCAATCGGATTGAAAGTATAATTGATGAGCTGGCACGCAGGATTTCTGGACTTGTGCATCAGGGAAATCTTGCCGCGCGCAATCATGAGAGTTTATTCAGAGTTAGTGAACCAAAGAAGGAAAGCTTGGGCATTGCGTTTCTGCATCAATAATTTTTGCTCCATCAATATTTCACTATTTTAACAATTTTATTTGAAGGACCCAATTTTTAACGGTGCCTTTGGTCTAGCTCATCTAAGGCAATACTCATGGATATCTTAAGACAGCATAAAATTAATTTATAACAACACGGTTTTTACAATACGGAATCTTCAAAACTCTGTTCGGTTCCAGTAATTTGTACGCAAAAGAGAGTTACTTTAAGACCTTTGTTACAACTTGGTTGAAGTATATTGCAAAATGTTTGACCGTGGTAAAAAGTGAATACAGAAAACAATTAACGTTTATTTGCGCATGCTTATTTTAAGACAAGCCAAAGTGAAAACCAACCAATCCGGAGACAGATGGTTAATGTAGCATAGTAGCAGAAGTACAGAAAGAATTAAAATAACAATTGGCTTTGTTTGAAAATCCGGGAAAGTTACAAATCCAAAGTTAAATCAAAATCGGAACACTACATCCCATGATAGTGAAGTTTTTAATAGATTTTTTAGCTGTCATCCAAGGTCTCGCAGAGAAGATGGTGCTTCTACAGCGATCGTTGTATACAGCTGAGCACTCACTTTTCTTCCTTCATCCCTTCGTTGAAATCGTGTGCTCTGTAACATTGTGCTTCTTAATCAATGCCATCAATTTCGGCCATTTATAAACAACTACCCTCCTTATTTAGAATCTCCGTCAAAATCCTTCATTTTTTTGTTGTTGTTAGGTTCTTACTCCGGCGGATCTCAAAAATGATCAGCGTTGGCAAATCAATGTCGCCAACTTCTTGCCAAATTTCAATTACTGCGTTGGAATATAGAGAAAAGTATTACAAGAATCTTTTACAAAATGATACCATTGAGAGTCCTTTGCAAATTGCTAAGTAATAATTGAAAAAAATGAGTTCTTAGGCATGTAATATAGACCCAACAAGTGATGTGAGCGATTTGAATTTTCTAAGGTCTTCATTGGATTTATTCGTGGAGCTTCTTCCCAACGATATTGGGCTAAATGGGCAGCACATGTACGGTGGCTTTAAAGCTTCAGCTCCTTGTATGAACATGATAACGTGCTCAGCCTCGTCGACCGCGTAGCTCCCAAACCTCGAACACGGGATTGTGTGCTCAAAAGGATTCCTTAGAGTCAGCATATGACTAGGAGGCCACGACTGAGCGCGTGTTTAGATCTGAATAAAAGTAAGCTTTCGAACTCATGAAAATGGAATTCACGATTGTTTTTGTTTCTTATGAGGTTCGACAAAACCACGGTCAAGATGCAATGTTTACCTGAGTATCTGCGCCAGGTAAATGCTGAGTAAGATAAAAATAAAAATACTAAATAATATGTATGTACTCAAAAAGCTGGCTTCAAAAATTATGTTCCCAAGTGAAAGCAACCTTTGCACCCTTGCTTGCTCGGCCCGAGTTAATATTTTGAATGAATAGCTAGAATAGCCACGGGCAAGTCTGAATTTTGAATGACTACAGAGAGTAGCGACGGGTAAATTTGAATTTGAATGACTACTAAGAGTAACCACAGGCAAGTCTGAGTTTTTCTTACAACATGAGTATGACTCACTCCGTTTCGTTCGACGTATGACATACCCTGGAATGTAATATGACGTACCTTGTTTATTATACCGACCCCATTACATTGTGATGCTATTTTTACCTATGCTAATGCATTGCTATAATTCTGGGACTATGAGATCTCGATGGGATATAGTAATTACGCATAAGAAACTTTTATAATTTCCTTCATATTTTGTTGAATTATGCTCCTAAAAATTGATGTAAAAATCACGAAGTTCTTAAGTAGATGTCGACTTTCAATTCAGTGAAGCGGTTTATCAATTAAATTTGAATTACCAGCATCATTGAAATGCTTGTCATCTGAACACTGAGAGTTAAAACACCTTGGGCTGGAGTGGCGCTGTAGGAAACTGTTGTACGTTATTGTAGAATCTAACAGAGGCTCGTAGACCTCTTGAAGAATCTGAACGCAGTGTGAGTTACAGCAACTTAAATTTACTCAATAATAAGAGTTGGTGATGTTTAACTACATTATGATACACAATGTATTGAAGAGGATAAATAGAAAACCTCTCCTTAAAAATTAACGTATGCTTGAATATTAACGTAAAGAAAGACGTGAAAACAGTGCTAAGGATTTTAAAAAGTACAACAATGTACGGGCAGTAAGCAGAAACATTGTCTTCATTCCTGAAGCAGAGGAAAATATTTGCTAAACGAAACTCTCGTCAGGTCGTCTCGTGCAGCCGCTCCCTGTCGCTGCAGTGCGTCTCGGGACTGAAGCTGGTCGAGTGGGCGTTACCGAGTCCGATGCTAGAGAATGAGACGTTTCTGTCGAGGTTGCTAGCGAAGTCGGAGCTCTGGGTAGCAAACTTGAGAAGGAAGAGTTGCAATTATCACGGTATGTAACAGCGGGTTTGTACACTAGGCTAAAGCTATTACAAATATTACCTACTACATCACGATCGTAGTCAGAGGAACCTCTCAAAGCCTCCATAAGGTCAAACTGAGAGTCATCTATACTGCGGTTCGCAGCACCCTCTTCATTCCAGGCTTTGCTATGTGCTAGCATATGGCTTCGATGCATTAAAGAGCGTCGATCCAAAGAGCCAGTGACTACCGCTCCTCCTCTTCGTACGTTGTAAAAAGGCGAACCGAACTTATGTTCTAAGCGCTCTGGGTCGTCTTCTGAGACGCTAGCTGCTGTTTTCCAAGCAGCTGAGTCGACCCACCTCCCACTTGACATTGACTTCATATTTGTTTCACAATGAAGTCCTTCGATACCTTTTATTTTTGAGGCAGGGGAATTGTGGGACCCCGGAAAATGCTCGGAGTCTTCATGCTGAAACGAAAAAAAAATTACCTTTTAGAAAATTGTCGCCATACAACACATTCAATCTTACCACATGGTTTCGTCATTGTTGTTCATTGTGTACAGTGGCCATCTGATAGATGAAGAGACTTAGGTATTCTGATGTTATATGCTTTTTGTGCAGCATTCAATTATGTATCATTTATCATGAAATAATCTTCGTGACGATTTACCGTGTGAGAACCTGAAAAAATTAAAACAATCTGCGCTGTGCGTAATAAACTTATCAAATGATTAGATTTTCATAATCATTAGGAACGTCAAAAGTTCCGATAGCTGTCTAGTGCTTGTTTCTCTAATTGGAAATAACAGCAGTAAAAAATGTTACCTATTTGTCAATTATTTTCGCATGATATTTTTGTCCTGTATTAACATCGCCGACGCCTAAGAACTGAACACAGAGATGTATCGGGGACCTCGCAAACGGAAACAAGAAGCCAGATGAGTTCCTACAGTACAAAGTAAAATAAAACGCTAATAAGAAAAAGTCGAAATCTGATGCAAAGTTTTATTCAAAGCATAAAAATGGAATAAGTTGTTACAGGGAAATAAAGCCCCAACGTAACCTCAATTAGTTTAGAATATAGAGTTCATTCAATCATTTGAAGGAATCATAGTTCTATGTAATTCTATAACCCACGAAAAATAGGTGATCAAAATGATCAGAACGATAAACAAAATCCCTCTACTTTCAACGATTACTGAAATTATTGCGTAAATCTTGCTTAAATTATAGGGTAAAATGTAAGTTAGAGCTCTTGCACAATAGACATGGCTGCTAAATGCAAATTCAACATGGCGTCACCGGGATTGAAGAAGAATGGGAATGTGTTCATCTCAGCGATGAAACCAAATTCAACTTGCTTCGCTATGATGGGAGTAGGTTTGTTCTCCTCAACACACTAAAGATAGGCTTAAGTTCGCAGGAGGCAGTATCATGGTTTTTGGGATGATTTCTGCTACTGGTACAGGACCTCTTGTTAGATTAATTGAAAAAGTGAATCGTACAGTACATTAGGAGTTAGTAAGGAATCAAAATTTGCCTGGCCAATGAATTGCGATTATTTAGCCAGTTGCTTAATGCAAGAAAATGCACTGTGGTAAAAAGCAAGATGGGCTCAGAGCCCTGGTCTGAATCCCAGGGAGAATGTATAGAATATTTTAAATGAAAGGTCTATGGCAAAGAATGAAACTAATGCCGATGAACTGGAAATGAATTTGGAAGAAGAATAGAAGACGATGTCTTTCGATGAATGATAGACTCTAATTTACTCCTGAAACAAAATATATTTTGCTTTGGTTGAAAGTAAAGAATCACACATCCAACATACACTAATAAACATGTACGCTACTTTCTATTTTGAAAAGCTATATCAATGAAATTATTTGGATTTTGTTTATCGTTCTGATGATTTTGATCACGTATTTTTCAAAAATTTTACAGAACAAGCGCTACAAATTTTCAAAATTAATCGAACGAACTCTTTATTTTGAGCATATTTCATTTATCTTGATGAATTTTTTCCCTATGTTAACAAATTCTATTATGTTTTGCTGTAAAAGTTACACCAAATATCGATCTTTTTTACTATCGTTCTTATCTGGCTGCTCAGTACTTTACTTTAATTCACGAACGATGTTAAGTTGGTTATGAAACTCCATGCTCATCGAAACTGGAATCTGAGGAACGACTGTGAAAGAAGAATACTATCATGACAAATATCTGGCTTTTAGAGAATATCACGATTAGTTGCGTCCCCTTGAAACCAATCCCGTAAGCTGAAAGTGCAATTCCATGAAGCTGTTTCCGGTTAACGCCTTTGGTTCAACTTTACTAATGGCTCACAATCTTTTGTTATATGCGAGTGTTTATTCTCAAAGCCTCCAAACGATAAGTACGTTGCAGTTGGAGCTTTTCAAGCAGAACTATTTTATGCGATATGAATATTTCCGAGACCATCGTTTCACATCAGATACATTCTATTCCGCCTCACTTGGAACAGTTTAAACACATTCAAAGGGCCATATGAGAGACCTCACATTCATTTCGTGTTCAAGACCCTCAGGAAGCTGCTAATCATATTTACTAAAATCACTCAATCTTCAGAATGCGACGGTTCGATGTTCTTACATTAACGTCAGGCTGAAACAACGCAGAAAAAAATTCAATCACGTACAAGGAAATGTGAACAGTGCAACGGCTAACTTCGAGCCTGTTCATAAAATTGTACCAGTTTAGCACTCAGGTTACGATATGATACATTGCAGTTCATGTTTACAGCACGACTTACGCTTACAAAATGGAGGGCTTCAACGATGGTCCCTATAATTTACGGTACTGCATGTTTTGTTAAGTAATTAAAAAAAAAAATTAACGGTGTTCTCATAAAGGACAAGTTTGAAGTTACAGACATGCAAGGCTTCTTTAATTTGAAAATGCTCTTTTTTGCTAACGTTATACAAAGTTGAGGTAATCATATTTAGCTCATCCTTCAAAAGCTTTGATCTAAGGGGAAAATGAAAAGGATTAAAATTAGAACCTTGATATTTATGAGTATCAAATTGTTCTTCAAGAGTTATTCTTGTAACTATTATTGAGAGACATGCATTCTCTCTCATTACATTGAAACAGGTCTTAAGATATTAACTTGTCTTTCACTTAAGATATTATTGATCTTAGAGGAGGATCATTCTACTGTAAGACTATCTTTCAAGTTCCTGCAGTAACTCATTCTGTTGCAAAGACCTTGAATAAAATAATATCGCCTGATCTTCCGCAAAAGAATGTGCTAAAGTCAATCAAAAATTTATGCAGATATTGCGTGGCAAAACTCTAAGGGGGTTAATAGCTCCATTAGATGATGACCCTTTATTTACTAATGTTCCCGTTGATAATACCATTGAAATAATTTTAGGTTGTGTCGATAACAATGAAGACCTTTCTATACATAGATTATTTAAGCATTACTTGTATCAGCAATTCCAAGTACCTTTTTCGACTAAAACTCCTTTTCAATGTATTTGTGGTAGATTATTCCACCCTGTACGTAGATGGTGTGACAACAGGGTCTTCCATAGGGCCCTCGTTTGCTCATTTTTACGTGTGTTACACAAAAAACTTGGCATGAGTGCGGTGCCAATTAAGTCGTTTTTGTATGATCTGAATGTTGATGATATTTGTGGAGGTAGATAGCGTTGATCAATGGAAATGTCAAGAAATTTGAGGATCGAATTTCGGTTTTGAAGCTTACTAGTAAAATTACTGCGCGGGGGTAATTTGTCATTTTTAAATGAGTTGGTTGAGACTGTGAGGGATGTACTGGAGAGATCCATATACACTAAGTCTTTCTATCCATGGGAAACTATTAATTACGATTGTGAGGCTCCTCAGACTGTAAAGAAGGTGATGTTCGTACCTTTCTTAATTGAGCTTACCAAGTGTGCAACACCTGGGCTAACTTTAATTCTGGAATACTTAGAACTTAGCGTTTGTTCGTTAACAGCCTATCTCCTAACTCTTGGGTAAATAAAAATATAAATGCGTTTTTTAAACGAATTTTGAAACATAGCTATGTAGCTGGACATAATAGCCAAAATATCAAAATATTATATTGATGAAAATCAGCTGAATTAGAATTATAAAATAGATAAAAAAGTAATTAAAAAAGCAGAAAAACTTGTATTAAGCCAATAAATAATATATGCGAAACAAGCACTGCATTCCTATAAAAATCAGTGACCTAATTGTTAGAACCAATTAGTTCTCGTCAGTAAGCAGTGATCTAGACAAAGCCAATGTGATTTACTAGTTTAAATGGAACCGGAGAAAATGAATGTCTCTCAATGATAGTTACATTGACATTACTAGAATGACTCCTAAACAAGGATTAAATGCTCATAAATGTCAAGGTTCTATTTTTAATTATTTCCGTATTCACTAAGCTTCACAGCATAGATGAACTATGTATGAATATCTCAATTTTGTACAATGTTAGTAAAAACAACATATTCAAACTATACGAGTCCTCACATCCATAAGTTCAAGTCTGTCCTTGATGAGAACACTGAAGAAATCTTTGCTTTAAAAGTGTTTAATAGAACGGTACCGCAAATTATTTGCATCACTGGTGTAACCCTCCTTTGTGTTTGTCTGCAGTAAACATGAACCTCATTGCATATTGCAACCTGTGGGTCAGACTTGCCAATACATAGTCTCGAATTTAGCTACATATATCAGTTTATACATTTTTCGAAGGTGACTGAAATTTATTTTGCAATGTTTCAGCCCGATGATGATGATGATGTAAGAATATCGAAATGTTGCGTTTTTACAAATTGGGTATTTAAAAAATATAATTGGCAGTTTCCTACGAGATTTAATACGCAATAAGCTTGACTGAATTCCTAAGGTTGAGAGGTTGGAAAAGACCACAATTTCATGTTGTGTAGCTATTCTTTCCGTTAAATTCAAGCAAGAATCTTTAACTGTGGGCGTGTGGTATTGTCATTCAACTCTTTCGCTAGAAACCTCACACTCTATGTTTTGATAGATTCCTTGATGTATCATATCATAATGGCCATCACTATTTTTTGCATCAGTTTCCTTGTTCAGGGTCCCATGAACCTCAGGATTCACTACTCTGATGAGGTTAATACAAAAGGTATATTTATGGGGAAGTAGTTGATGAGTGATACTCTTCTAAAGTTTCAAATTCATTCATCTGTACTCAGCCGAACTGCTACGTTAATAATTGATGCTAAACGCAGGATGTAATCATATCCAATTCAAAATTTTGTTGCAATATTATTATTATCTACGAAATATTATCTTCTGTCTCAGAAAGTCCTATAGCAGAGATGATCTAGATGATGCAAAGATCTGTCATGACACTAATATAGACCTGGAGGTATCATCATTGAATAATTACATAAATTCATCACGAGAAGGCAGTTCCTCCACCTGTAATGAAAGCTAGAGGTGAATTATTTATTATTGGAATTTAACCATTTCTGCGGCGTGGCTGTAATATGTTCCGCATAGACTTAATAGCGAATTAAAGCTCATTTGCTGCTCACGAAGAGTAAAATTCTTCAGTGAAATCTGGTTTTGAAGAACTCTCGATGAAACCGAGGCAGTAAAATGCCTATTAAACTTTGCAGATACTTTAGTGGTAGTTGTCCAGTGTGTTTTAATTAAAATGTTATTGGACACGTGTTTTGCTTTTTTTTCTGGGTTTTGTTATTTGGAGAAGCGAGTGTCGTTTTCCCGAAATATCCTTCTTGGTTCAGATTTTTCCTTCTTTCTCAAATTCTACCTTGACCAATGGCATTGTAGCTCTCGAGAACTCTAGAGTTCAGCTGTTCTCGACACTGATCTTTACTCCTCGAATTCAAGCTGCTCTGACAATATGTCTTTTATCGAGCTCAGTCAGGTCAGGCATCAATTAAGTTAAGCATAGAATCCTGGTCAAGGCAGATGCAAGAGTCACATTTCAGGACACTAAACAAGGACTTCACTTCATTTTTCGACTTGGAAAACAGCTTATGCCACTGTATAAATCTCTCTCGTTTCCAAATTTTCCTAATTTCCTTAACTAATTTTGCACACGAAGCATACTGTAAATTGCAACTTTTCGTAGACTCTTTCAAGCGAAGTCTGAATGCCGTGTTACTGCACAATGAGTCACTCTAAATTTATTTTCTCATCTATTTATTTTCTCTTCATCTTCTTAACCTGGGAGCCGTGAGAGATGAGCATGAAAGAAAGTTCATTCAAGGCTTTGCTCAGATGGAGCGTAACTACCTTGGCAAGCGGAACCTCAGCATGGAAGGGGACCCCTCTGCTGGATGGTCTTTATTGCTTCACATTTAGGAATTAAAGCGCATAAGATTGTCAGTCGTCTTCTGATGTTAAAGCCAGCAGCAGTAGCTCAATTTAAAAAAAAACTTCCCCTCTCCTTCATTGAAATAAAGGTGAGTTTGTTGATATTTTTGTCCATACTCAGGCTCCGGCTTCAAATCGGCGTGTTGCTCATTTTCGCAATCCTATTCACGCTCTTCTACAAATCGTCATTTTTCACAGCATCAACTATTGCAGAGAATTACACATTGGCGCTCGTGTGATACCCAGTCAGTAAATATTTTGCACGAACTAGTGGAAAAAACTTTAGAAATATTGTAATTTAACTGAATTTCAAAATATCGATGTTCCAATTCTATCAGTTCCTATAACATGTTCTAGTTTCTGTTCTCATTTGTTGATTTTTGGGCAAATGTTGGTCGATTCCATCATTAACATGCAAGGTCTCAATTATTGGGAATATTTAATTTTATATAGCAGAACGAAAATCATTACCGTATGCATTATTTTTTCTAAACATTTTGTGTTAACTGTTTAACAATTCAGTCTTTGCTATACGTTGCACGTGGCATATTTCGGAATAACTAGTACTTTTTCGATCGGGCAGGGTTTACTGTGTGGCCTATTTTGAAGTTCTCCTACTTTCTCACTCAACTACGTCAATTTTCGAAACAGTTATGCCCACTAAGTGGACTGAATTCATTGGAGACAAGGTATATTTTTCCTATAACTCAATCATCAAACCTTTGTGGGTTACGATGAGAGATAGAGGCTACTTTGAAGTCTGGGCTTCGAAACAGAATGTTAGTAATATTTTTAATATTTTTAGCATGTTCGATTTTTTACATTTCAATGTTTTCTAATGAAAAAAAAATTTCTGTTGATATGTCTTTACAGTGTACTTAGTACAGTGTGTTTAACAGCGAGGAACGATTTCAATGTTCAACAGGGTGACATGCAAAGGCTCTCGATGGAGAAAAGCAGTACGTAGAGACGTACTGCTTTGGTTGTCTGTTGCTTTGTCGCAAAGTTATAGAGTTTGTCTCGGATTCTAATTATGTGTAATGTATATGACTTTTATGATTTTGATGAACATAAGTATGGCTTAAGTATTTTACGGGTTTAGTGTTAAAATACTTTCAAGTCAATCAAGCTCCACACTCTTGATACTCATTATCGTAGCGATTTTCGAGGAAACCCCGATTTCAGTTACATATTAGAATGATTGATTTTTAAAGCATTTGAGCATCATCTTAACCGTATTTATGAGGCAGCACATGAATAATTTTTTATCGAAGGAAATACAATTATAATCTTGAAGTATCTGTTAAAGATATGAGTCGAATTCTATTGGCAAATGAAACTATTTTCAGATTGAAATAATTTGAATCGCTCATATTCATTTATTGAAAATCTGTTTGATGGAAATAAATGCACTCAAGAATAACAATCTAATAAAGTGAGGCCAGCACCAAATTGGATGAAGTAAATTGGATGTCAAGCACTTGCCCATTTCAGCCGTAAATATAAGATTATCAGTTATTTTTATTTATGGATTACAAAAATAAATATCTGATTTTAGCAGTTAAAACGGTCTTATCCGTAACTTTCAGTCCTGGCATTTAAAAACACCTTCATCAGCTTCTGCACGCACATCTGCCCAGTCTATCATTTCATTCACAGGTTTTTTTATTCTCGCTGGGTCGTTCGTCTGTGGATCGAACTCGTATCTGAATCACTGATGCAGGATTTCCAACAACGGAGGCAGTGTTTCGAAGACTTGGTTCTATACAGAGCCCCATGAGAAAAGCTGCTTGCAGTCAGATAGGGGCTTTGTTGCCACTTAATCAAAGGGACTTCGTGCAGTGACAAATTAATTTTCGCAATTCGTTTTTACGAATTCCGGCCGATGTGTTGACGCTCCAACTTGCAACAACAAAGCGAGCCTGAAACAATAATCGTAAGCCTGAGGAACTGAAATAAATTACCCAGTCATTTAGCATACGTGAATGTAAAACAAATAAAGCCTTTTCATAAAAAAATCCTAAACTTCTTTCAACAAATAACAATTGTTATCACAGTACATTCGATTTTGGTTTGGCTACATTTTAGATGAACAAATTATAATGCACACGTGTTATCTAGATGATGCCCAGGCTGGAACTCAATGTTTCTAAATGTTTCTAATAATAATAATTTACAGACTTTCCTGAAATAAAATTGTTTGTGAAATAAAAAAGATAGATTTGTACAGAAAAGACAGAACCATTGAATAATCATGATATTTTTCTGATATTTTTCATTTGCTCGAACATTATGCCTTTGCTGTGGATTAAAATAAAAAATAAGAAATTGAAACAAAGAAGAAAATATTCCAGTTACCGTTTTCGACGATTATACTTTTATCTAAGTTTCTGCTGTTGCGATTAAAATATCGATGTAAGCCCTGCGCTAAATTTGCCTCTTGTTAGCATACCATGCATGCAAAAGTTATTTTTGTGTATTGTTAACACGAGGAATCTAAGCTTAGTTTTCAAAATCAAATGAAATTCCTTACGAAAAATTCAGCTGAAAGCACTTGTAATGTATAAAGATGCAAACTGTAATTAAAGAACCTTTATCATGAATTTTTAAAGCCTGTCTTCGATCAACACTCGAACCAAAACGATGAACGCCAGAACTGTAAATTAACAGTTACCAATAAGCTGGCATTCATTCTCAATTTCCTTTTATATTCCGCTCGACGACAGGAGAGGATCAACTCAACAATTCGGCTGCATAGAATGTATGTAAACGACCGTCTAACTTTTTTGAAGTACTGGATAGTTTCTTCATTTGATGCCTATACGGTGGTGTTCAGGTACTATATATCATTTTGTAGCCTTCCAATTGACTATGGAAATCACGGCTACAACAGTGCATGCAAATAAATAAACTGAAGTCAGTAAAACATAAGTAAATTGATATGAAATTACCACAAGAGAATTTGAATGGAGCGAAACCTAAGATTACCCGCGAGTTTATGATGCTAAAAGTTCCCTAACCAAGACAGCTGTGTTTGACTTGAAGATGCAATTCTGTTTCAATGTAAACAGAAACAAAAATTGCAGGGATGTACGAGGAGAAGTCGCTACAAGGATTTTGAAGCACTCTCCCACACAAATCCTGCGGAGCCATTATGCTGGGCTGTTTTCTGGTCTCTTCCTATGCATAGATTGGCAAACGGTTCGTTTACTCATGGTTGCACTTTGCTATTCTCGTCTCACTCTCAAATGGTTGGTAATGGTCAACAAATGGCAACGAATTAGCGTGGGTTTCCCCAAATTTTTAAGGACAATTTGATTCTTTGCATTATAACTACGTAAGCGGCCGGCTCCACTGGGCGTTGTCTCGAATATGCTTGTCACCTTGTCTTGAATTCCTTATTTGCACGTTGCTGTGTATCATGATTTTGCAGAGTGCAAAGCTTCTAGAATGGGAAGAATAAATTCAGTTGCATTTTATTATCGTAAACTGACCTCTTCACTGTGTCCTGAAGGGATAACATGAACTTCATAATGTAGGTATAAATTTTCCGCGAGTGTCAAAAAAACTTTTACTGATTAACAACGTAGCCTGACGGTTCACGAACGGTTATTTCAAATTAACTAATTACTGGTAAGCAAATTTCAATATTGAAAGACTTTAATAAATCGTTGCCAACACGTTTACGGAACATGTATTCCGTATTGTGAATGAATGCCAGAAAAGCTACAGACTTTGAAATTTTTAGTCACGGATTACTTTGAGTGAAATCGGAGTCTGATAAAAAACTTTACCCAGTTAAAAATTGCCCCTGGTATCGTGGGTGATTACGACAGTAAGGCCCACGACAAGGAAAATCGCCACAGCAATTCAAGGGAAAGCCGATAGTTCCCTCTAGTGGCTGCGCAAAATGACTCAAATTGAAAAATACGAACTACTTTCGGCCTCCGGCATCTATACAGAACCGCACGGGACAGAGGCTGAGCAGGGCAGGCCCGCCAGGCCCGTGTGTCACGGCAGGCCAGAGCAGGAGTTCTCAATGAAAGTCCGTGTGTCAGGCCTTAGTGGTGCTGAGGAGGAACAAGATCCCGCCTCTAATTGGGTATTTCTGCACCGCCGCTCCACAGCGTAACGTTTGCCAACGCTGCGAACCCGTAGGGGTCACCTGTGGCCTGACCCAATACTTAACAAGATTTTTGGCTGGGTTGTACGACGTTTTCCCACTCGCAAGGTCATCCGTAACGAGTGAAACTGCGTAGTTCTCATCATCGTAGCTCGTTACTTTTACATCGTACTAAATTTTACGTATTTTTAAACATGATTTGACACGATATTGTTATAAAAAAATTCGCAATCGAGTGAATTAGGCTGGCATTTGAACTCCAATACCAAAAGCAGCTGAGGAACTTCACAACTTTATCGCGAACAGTTAGGATTGAGAGGTATAGGCCAAAATTTAAAATCAAAGTATACGTTTTTGAGATTCACATTGGCGTAACCTGTATTGTCATTATTATCCTAACGTCGTCGGTAGTGAAAACGAGAAGCTTCTTAGTAAGTATTTACATAAATGTGTACATGAAAAGCTGTCGAACAGGTGTTGAGTGTTATTAGTACAAAGTATAATGTTTTAAAACTATGATACTTCCAATTAATCCTACGATTGACAACGCGACTATGGTAATAACCCGAATAAAAATGTTAGTTTGAAATTAATAACTTTAGCAACAATAATCAATACAAATGAACTACAAAGTCATTGAAATGTATGTTTGCTTTGTAAAAAACCGAGCAGTTAATACCAATAAGAACATAAACAATGACGCCAAAAGACTCGGTTATTTCAGGGTAGATCAATCATGGCAGGGATCTTTTACAGAGCTTCAAAACAAAGGCGACGAATTACTGAATTACTTTTTTTCAATTTCGCGAAAACTTTCCAACATGTTTCACTTCTGGTGTTTGTTATTTTAGTTACCCTAAACTCATGAGTGTATTGTGTCTAAGTCATGTTCCATGTATGTCTATATAACACCGAAAATACTGAAAAAAGGAGCTAAAAATATTTTTATTAATTTGGCTTAATTTATGTTTTTCACATGTACAGTGCACCTTAATTTTTACATTGAACGATAAACTACATACGGTTGTGCTAGAGTCATGCTGATGTACAAGTTTAAATAGTCACATAAAATTCAATAAAAGTTACATGTTTACTTTTTATGATACATGCCAAAAAAATGACATAAAGTAAAGCACTAAAACCTCAGACCAGCATGCCATATTTCTTAATTTTGTTCAGCAAGTAAAATGACGAGCAAGTACATCTTCATACATACCTGAGCGAGCTCTACGAATGTTGATTATTTTTAGAGAGAATTCATTCCACAGAGTGCGTGCATCAGCACACGTACAAAGATAATGAACATTTACGACACAAATACAGTGAAAATGTTACCAAATTTATTTTGTCGGCAAAAATCGAAAAACACAGGGAGTGTGAGGAAATTCTTCGAATTCGCACCCTCTGACCGAAATGATGGGAGAAAGTTTTAGATAATACGGAACTTTATTGTTTGTGGGCAACTTCTGTTCTAGAATTTACCCAAGAAGCTTTTCCACACAAGGTCAAGCTTTTCTCTTTAAAACAGATCGTTGTCTGAGCTCAGCTGGCTTGACTCTTGATCAACTCAGAGGCTATAATTCGTTGAACTAGAACGCTCTGCAATTCTGATAGCCCGATGACTCAACAAGCGTCGTGCAGGCACGAGCTCGAACTTGAAACGAGACTCCAGTTTTGAATCCGAAAAAAGAAGAGGAACTGCTGTGCCATACGATGCGGATTCACTCGTACTTCCTGATCAATTTTGGCATAATTTTCAACGAAGATCAGATGTAAATTTTGTGCACAAGATGTGCAAATTATGCCCGTAGGAACATTTGCACAAAAAAGCACAATCGTAATTGCGCTTTAACTTCATCTGGTATCCAAAACTGGGAATTTTATTATGAACAACCTCAAAATTGTAAAATTTTTGTCGCTTCTCTGCTGGCTTCTCTGCCTGCATGACTCGACACACGTTACGGAATTTTCGAATTTTTTCTTTTTACCTTCTTTCCTTACAGGCACAAAGAAAACAAGCTTTTTTCCTGCCGGTGTGCTGATCACTAAAGGTATTAATGACACAATCTTTTCATCTCCCATTAACTTTCATGGAACTCGGATTCATCAATGCTCTAGCACTTTTAGAAAGACTTTATTGCCTCTTATTTGGACATTTCAGAAGGTTAATGATCTTCACAACGCGAGGCAGAGCAATTCTCACATTCGGAGATCTAATAACAGGTTCATTCTCAAGCTTGAAGCTCTTTTAAACAGCTGATTTGATCCCGTAGCAAGATGAAAGCCGTGTACATTTAATTTACTAGAAAACGTTTTCAAGTATAGGTATGTTAATGACAGCATTTTAATTTGAATCAAATCAGATTTACAGTCGGAGTTGATTAGGGGGATTCTAAGGTGGCAAGTATGCCTATGTTTCTTTCATATAAGCGTGATATAAGCCAGAATAGTCGAAACATACAAGATATTTTTTGGGCATTGAATCTTAGTTCTAAGTATAACTGCTCGTTTCAAAGTTGAATCGGGCCTGGTTTTCAGGAGCAAACTCTGAGGAGTGGTTCCACTTCCCAGAATTTTTTGAGTGACCGTTGACTGGTTACAAAAGCTACTACCATCTATTAATTATTCTCTCACATGAAAGTCAAATCGATGGTTTGGTCAATAAGAAATTATTTTTAATTTCACCTGGAAATGTTACACAACAGTCATTGTTTGAAGTACGTCAACAAATTTCAAAATTTATCAATGCTTATTCTTACGTTCGAACTAGTGTATGAGGGTGGAGTATATCATTAGAGAACTGAAAAATCATAGAAACTTATCGTTCTTTCTTCAATTCATTGATAAATGCAATTGGTTGAGGTAGCTGTCTCCTTTGCTAATTTGACTGGAATCGGTCTTTCTAACGTCTAATCTATTTTCCCAGTTTAATTGCTATGCGTCAAGTTCGAATCCATTGCTCGCCTCATTGCGTCTTGCATGACATGAGATGGTTTTGGCCAACTGCTGATGCAGTACTCGAGGCCAAATTCAAAAGTTGAGTCACGCAAAGTCTGTTCTCCCTATGTAGGATGGCAATTATAATTTGCTTGAAATTTTGATACGACGTACAGCTTTTTAGACACATCGATGTGCATTCCTGGGACAACTAGTCAAATACGCTAATAGGAATCAAGACTTGTTTCTCATACTACGTAAGCAAAATGGTGTAGCGACTATTCAAAGTTAGAGATATTTTTTATTTCAAGTCATTTCGAAATTAATGAAAGTCATAGAATTTACGTAGGTTCTCTTATACTCGAACATTTTGAAACTTCGCTCACAGAAATTAAGTGAAACGACTTTGAATGTCCGCTGAAGCGAAAATGGTCCACTGAACTTAGTATCATCGGTATCATTATTTGTACAACCCCTGTGTTTCATCTGAACTTCTCGTTGGAATTGTGCATTTGCTAAAACGAATGATTAAAGACTTTATCTCTTCGAAATACTCCCACATTGCTCATATAGCGGCGTTTCATTCTCAGTGCACCAACAAGAACGAACGAGCACAACCTCCATCATGATGATAGAAAATTCATTTCGGTCTCTTACCAATCGAAGAGTAGAGAGGAGCCAAAAAGCGAAGCTGTTTTTCCCACAAGCTTGCGGCAATGGAAACGTCGATAGATTCAAGTGAAATGCTTTGAATAATTGAATCACCATCGGGAAGCTTAGTTTTTCACTTCAGTCAAAAGGAATGACGTGTTTTAAGGGCTCTGGCTCTTTACAAGCTCACACGTCGAAAAAATGTGTCAGTTTTGAGTGCTGTGACAAATCTCAAATTGAACTTTCAGTTCGTAAAAGTCAAGATATATTTGATTCGAGCCCCAGTGTGGAAAACAATGAAGCACGTAGTGGTCTGATGAACGAATGATGGCCACAAAAAGAGAGTACAAAATAGATTCGAACAATGCGTCGCTGACTTTATTGGGAAACTCCTGTCGTACGAAATTCAAACCTTTCTTTCCGGAGTTTTAGGATTTTTTGGTGTTTTGCGGCAATCAAAGCAACGTACAATTTTGCACCGTTGTTTTCTAGCTACAAAATACGTGAGCTGGTTTTTGCAACCGAACGATGGGTTTTCACCTGGAAATGTGATATTGACAACACTTTATTGCGATCCGGGTTAGCAACTCTCCACGGCGGCTGCATGTATGCAGAGCCCACGATGTATGTACATTCCAACGCCTTTAATTCGATAAAATTATACCAATTTGAAAGCCCCTCATTACGCGGTTATGCAGTTTTAGCAGACTTTGGTCTGATACAAACGTAGCAAAATGTTCATATGAACTTCTTGACAATGGTGGAACTCTGAGACGTTTAATGTCCAAAATGGAATGAAATTTGGGATAATAAACTTGCGCATCAAATGTTGTTAGAGGAGAGCCGAGCTGTGCGAATGACTGGTAATATATCGAAGATCAAAATTTCATATTGAAAAGCCACAATAGGGTTTAAATACGAGTATTGTAATTATATATTCTATTTAAATATTCCAGTTAGTTCTAAATCAGCATATTCTTATAACTTACGCTTATGAATTTGACAGTGAAAGTTGACAATTTATGACAACTTATGTGTTATGAGTTATTCTTAAGAATTAAGATTTATATAAATGAATTCCATTACATACCCAGAGTACTGTAGTTGGAGCTAGTCGAGTACTTGGTACGAATATGACAAGTGCTGTAATACTTACATGTACTCGTGCTAGACTGTGCTGTCCGACGAGGGAGAGGAACTCATCGTTTAAATTTGTCACCTTCTTGAGACTTGAAAGAGTTGCATGCTCAAAGTTACTAAATAGTTGAGAATTACTGCTTTTGCTCAGACACTGAATTTCAGCTGCCTCATTTTCGCAGGTTAGTCACTAAATTATATTTTGTATATATCGTATTTGATTTCTCAGTTCAAACTTTCAATGAACTGAGTTTCACTCATTCACGATCAGAAAATTCAACTCCATCGAGAAGTGTGACCGAAAATAGACAAAGTTAACTATAGAAATCAGTTTGGGAGAGCTATTTGAAGGCTGGGTTCGTTTCTTCATGATGTTTTTCGCAGACTACGAAAAATGATTTAGCAGTGTAAGACCGGTACCTTATAATTACCTGATTTAATAAAAAATATCACGACTGATTTTTTTTCAACTTAGACATGAATGACATAGCGCCAGGGATATTTCGGATAATTTGCACCATATACATGAGGTATGAGATGTTAAATTCAATTCAATATCCCTATTTAAATTTATGGAAGAAACCAATTAAATTATATGTAAGGCAGGCAAAACATCCAGTTCCGATGAAAACCCTTCCCATACTGTAAAATAGACCTTATGAGTGATAGCTACAGTCATCATCAGTGTGTGAGAAAGGAAGAAAAAAATATGCATTTAGACCTATACACAAGCGGGGTCGGTCGAACAAGTGCTTAAAATCTGAGACCGACTGATGAATCACGGTCTTATACAAAACTGACCTCGCACGACCCATGTAATAGTAATGGATGATTCAATTCACCTACTATGGTTCAGAATATTACTCTCAATACTCTTCATCTGGTAATAAAGAGACCGAAACATCGAACGTTATTTCGTTCCCATAGAAACTGAATAAAAAACATTACGTTTCTTTTGTGCGACAAATTCTAGACGGATTTATTCCGAACTCGCAACTGAAGGCACATCGTTAGCGGTGTTTTTCCCAGGGCGGTACGGCTGCATTCTGAGGGTCGTCTTTGTCAAGCTAGCCGGCGACCTCGTTGTCAGCGAGTCTACGTCACACGGCCTTGAGCTGCTCAAGCGGCCGCAGTAGCAAGCCGGTATCACATTTTTGACCAATCTTTAACTAAATCGTGTACACGATGATACCTTCGAACTCAATTTTTTTCAGTGAGTTTTTTCTTATCGTTTTAGGAGATTTATTTTGACTTTTGCTTGCAAAGACGGTGAAAGTCCGCCTATATGTAGGCCTCACTGGGTCATCTTGCTTTCTTAAAGATTCAAAGTTTGATTAAGTTACCTTCCTGAAGGTAGCTTCAAATTAGAACCCAAAGAGTTTAGCCTAATGACTTTAAAGGATGCAGCCGATAAATAATTTTTTCGAACAATAATTCGTGAATACTGATTTTTTAATCATTTCAAAAAACTGATAACAAATTTATAATTCCAACTAACGGGAAAACAAAGTAATTCATCCGAGACTGCATCGATGAAAGAAATTAAGGGTTTTACTCATTAATATTCGTAGTAGGGAACTGGAATGAGTACATACAAGAAAAGGCTATGACGCTCAATGCTTCCGGGAAAATCTTCTAAGAATAACTCATACGCATAATTACACATATACCAAGTCCATCCGCCTTAGAGCTCTTCCGTTTCCGTTTCCTTAGAGCAGTTAGTGCACGAGGTAACGAATCGATATCGATCTATCAATGAACAGTAAAACTCCATTTCGTGCAAGAGTGATTCTAGTATACTGTAGAAATTGCATTTTTTATGATTTACAAACGCAGTGTAAATCACTTAGCAATGATGTTGGTTACGAATTCACTTGTGTTCCTCAATGGCACATCATGGAGTTACCAAGTAAACTGGAGGACACTAATTGATAATTCATTTACTGAAGAATACGCTCCCGTCTCAAAATCCGATTCATTTTTTTTTCAATATTCTAAGCTTGATAGCCCAATGCTGTTGGATAAAATATGAGGGGAAATGCCTACTTTTCTACCTCGATAATCGCGTCCATTGCGCAGTCTCGCTAATTTCATAATCAGAGCAATGACACATACTATCATTTCCAGGTGGACCTGACGGGTCCGTGGATGCGTTAAAAGTACTCAGTTGAAAAGACCTTCGCCACAGGAGAGACCTTTCGAAGCTTATTCGAGAAGTAACTGAACAAATAGCATTCGAGTACGTAAAACACAAATCTTTCAATACACGATAAATGTTTTCATCAGTTTCTGACTCATGTTCAATGAAATTTGTCACTATTATGACAAAATATACTTCTACTGCTTCTCATGAAATTCTGCAAAATGATGCACAACCCTCTCTTATATGTAATCAAACACTTGATAGAGTACTGACTGAACACAAATTATTTTCTACAGGGTGCAATAAAAATCAGTATTTGCATAACCGAACTCATTTATGACCTGCTCTTCATATTCAAGGTCATTTTTTCCTTCACTGTTCTCGATCTTGATGTGATATCGGTTTTCTAGCAGTGAATTTGAGTTTCTTCGACATTTGAGACATAGATCAAAGTTTATTTCGTGATACTTTACACTTTAAAAGAAACGAGCGTACATCAGATCATATTTCAGCACTTTTTTCTTTCAGGAGCGAATCGAATGCGGTAAATTGACCTGAAAAATGTTTTCAACTCAATAACCTGAAAAAATTTGGAAAGTTGACTCTGCTAAAACTAAAAGTTTGGGTGTAAGTAGTGTGAACTTGAATGAGTTTCAGTTGATAAAATTGCAATTATCTAGTGCTATTGACAATGGAAAGATAAGGACTTCTTCGTTGTAACTGAATTAACACCTTATAAAGGAAGTAGTGTTTATCTTGAAAAATATTCCATGACATATTGAAATGCAGGATCTGAAAGATGTGAATGAAATCAGTCAGGTCTCTGAAGCAAAAAACAATTTACGAAACAACATCAATATAGCGTAACGAGCGAAGAGCGCAAGGGCAGAGGCAAATTTTGAAATATAATTAGCCCAGAGCTCTGATCCCTCAGGTTCCATTAGGGCAAGGCGCTGCGGTGTAATACAAGAAGTCGAGCATGGAATCGGGTTACTTCTGTGAAGTCGAGACTAATTCCTCGTGAACGGTGACTACCACCCGTGAAAAAGCAAGACAACTGCAGCAATGAGCATAAGAGTTCGACACTTTCTATCGTTTACACCTGATAACAATACTAGATTGCAGTACCTTTGTTCTCTTCCAACATTCCTTTAATACATTTATAAGCTTTCGTCCCTAATTAATCGGGAATGTTTCCTGTTTTTCTTTTTTTTGATTCGTTTTCTGAAGTATATTTTGGATATCCTCCCCCGGTTGAAACATCAATATTGACTTTGTTAAGGTAATATGCCAGTATAATTACAAAACAAATATGATTTGGTTTAAATCAGAAAACTACAAATTTTGACATACATAATTTTTCTTATAGCAAGCGATTTGTTATTGAACAATTTCTCATAGAGAACACATTGTTGTAGTTTGGCTTGTTAAATTGAGAGTAATTTACCTTCTTACGACATTCGAAAAAAAATGAATTACATGCTGAGCAGAAACTGCACTTCGGATTTTGTATCGTGAAGGTCTCCGCTGCTGCTGAAACAATCTACCACCGACTTCCTCAATTCAACGGATGAAGTTATTATTCGTTATTTCTCAAGCCCTCATATTCTATTCCTATTAATTCTTTATAATTATAGGGAAAGCTGCGGATTAGTACGGCTATTGTTCATAACAAGAGAGTGGGTGAACTGTTTAATCGTGCGAATTAACTCACTTGAGTAGTGGTTTCAACCGTGAATAGTTTTCATCGTGAATCATTTAAAGAAAATTTCCCCTTTTTACGTTATTATTGTGTTTAGAGTCATGTTTGACAGCGAAGAAGGCAGGAAGAAAATAATTATTGCTGAGACATTTTTACACGTCAGCTGTTACGGAAAAGATGGAAACTCAAGCCTCACTGTAGCAGGAAAATTCAAAATAAAGATTTCAACACTATTGAAACGAATCAATTTCTTCTGTGTTCATATTAAAAACAAATCAAAAACTGCCTATATTCATGGAAAACAAACAATGGCTTGAGGAAAACGAACATATACTCTGTGAAATGCAAGTGAAACCAAATGCTTCCAGTTAATTGTTTAGCTACTGCATTAATTTCATCATTATCTGAACCGTAATTCTTTCCCTAACTGTGTGTGTGTGAAGTGCAAATACAAGTTAACAATAAAAACCTACGGATTACCTTCACGTAAGGCTAAATTTTGTGAAATTAGAAATCGTAAGAATTAAAAGTTTACGAATTAAAAGTTTACGAATTAACAATTTGCGGACATTCTGGAACCATGGGTGCTATTTCAACAGCACTCCCTCGAAAGAACCTTGTTAATCAGATTGATTTTTTAAATATAATTCTCTTTCGCAGTATCAGTTTCTGCAAGCAAGACAAAAATTAGTGATTACATTATCTGACATCATTTAAAAAATATTCTGGTCCTTTTCATGTCATTCATGCCCAAGAAATAGTCGTCTAATGCTTCCAGTTAAACCAGTCGAGTAGAGTTCGAGGTATCAGTAAAAGATAGTTAAGAATTTTTAAAAAATATTAAAAATAGTAATGAAAAATAACACACGAGCACACGTTGACGTAAAGAACAGGTCTTACAAAATTGACATCGACTCAAAAATGAAACGATTAGAGTGTACGAGCTACAGGAGAAAAAGCGTCAAGTATTGCCACTCACCTGATGAAGCTCAGCTCCAGTCCCTGCAGGGTCGGAGTTCACCTGAACAAACTCTCGAGTGATGTCTGCCAGGAAAAAATGAGACAAAACTGGCCTAAAATTCCAAGTCAGGAGCAATTTCCGGTGAGAAAAACAGGCGAACAACTGCAGGTAAACATATACCTCTCGAGCCTGCGTGAGAGCTGCACTTGAAACTAAGAAGCATCGAGAATGCCGGTTCTCAACAGTGATTTTGACTGTCTAAAAAGGAGCATGGATCAGTCTTATGAAGCTAAAGATGTCCATTCCTGCCTCATTCTACAGTGGAGTTTAATAATATTAAGAATTATTTCGGCGTAGTTCAAATTATGACCGCTTTGTAAGCGTAGTTCAAATTCTTTCGGAACTCCAAGAGGTTTTTGTCATACTCAAAAGTTTACATACACTGAGAGCGTAAAAAAGTCAGCAATTTTAATTATTGAAGCTATCGATTTCAAATTTAACGAAATACAGCTTCACTTGTACTTAGCATGAGGGCTATATTTTTTTTAAATTTGTCAGCAGTTGCATAAGTCGTTGGCCCAAGTCAATCAAATCATGATGTTAACGAAGACGAGACCTGTGATTCTCTCTTAAGAAAATACAATAATTGTTTTATAGAATTTATACCACAAGATTGTGGCGTTTCCATGCAGTGCGATTAAATGATCTCTCTTAGTGAGTGAACATCTTTCGAACGAAGTGAACGGGATGAGGAAGCTATCCTGAAAATTTGGCCTCCTTCAAGGAAGTGAAAGTCAACTGAGGAATTTAGTTCTCAATGATCTGTTGAAGTGTGATGTCATTTGTTGCTCTATTAGGTGGAAAATTAATGTTCTGCCCAGCTTAAGCATCCCGAGTTAATTAAATTTTTTAATCACCATCCTTTTTCGATATGATAAGTGCATCATGATGAAACAAAAAGATCATCAAACACTGCTTCCATCTTGCATGCACTGCCACAATGGCACAAGTTTCGAGAGAGAGTTTGATCATTTTAGATTTTCATTTGGGTGGGACATGAGTCTGAAAGAACCATAACTGCAAAGCGACCTCAGATGATTACTTAAATGTCTTCAATGACCAAATTCACTCCTAAATGGACGCTCGTTTCTCAGGTGATAGGAATTTTCAGGATTATACTGATAGAATCCACTGAACTCATTTTATTTAAAAGTGGTTCACTGAGTATGAGTGATCAATGACTATTGAGGTCCCCCACAGCCTCCAGACTCAAGTCCAATTGAAAATCCCTGGAACTAACTTGAAGGGGGCAGCGACCTAATAGCCCCTTCCATTAAAGTTGTTTGATTCGGCCAATCACTGCAACAATTATGGACAAAGTTGGACGTAGAATCATAACACGCACTTACTTCAGCCCTTGCCCAGGATGCAATTCCCTTAAAAATCAGTTAAACGATTTTTTCGCCCGTTTTCTACAACGATGCTATTTTTTAGGAGTGAGTTGGCCCCCAAAACATCACATCGCACGAAACATGGTAAAATTGCTAACTTTTTCATCATCATTCAGCATACAAACAGATAAACGAAATGACCGAGCTATTTGGGTACACTAAATCAGTAGTTATTCAATTTTAAAGCGGCAGTGTTAGACATGGCTGAACTTTTTTTCGATTTTTGCCTAATTTTTTATTTTTTGGTAGGAGCTATAACTGAATCCGCATTTCGTTCTGTGCTAGTTCTCAGGGGCCAGACACGTGATGCGGACTTAAAAACGAGAAATGAGTTGAGAACCGCCAATCAGGGCAAGCAGGACAGGGTAGAGAAACTCTAAGAACGTCAGCGACGAGAAGGCAGGAATGAATGCTACGTGAATACCAATCTGTTTTGCAGGCACAGAATATCCGCTAGTAAAGTACACGAAAAAATATCTTCCAGCATCAGGGTACAAAAAAGGATTGCATGGTAATCAACAAGTTAGGATTCATGTACACTTGAAACATTGGTAAGGTTAAGCTGCCGACGCAATATAGTCACAGGTATAAATTAGTTTTGCGTAAACTGCATGAGCATGCTAAGTAAGTCCCTTTGTTTACAAAAATGTACGAATATTTGGCTAATTCCCACGAATCAAGTGGCGACTACGACCATTCTCATGTTCACCGGTACCCATCGCACTCTAAAAAAAATAAAAATGAAAAAACCTTACATGGCGTCACTGTTGTAAGCCTTACCTATACAAGTGCAGAATAAAAATCTACATAAATTACAACATTCAATACTGAAGTGACCAATTTGAATTTCTATGTAGTGATTTTTATAACGCACGTTATAGATAACGCTCCTCATTCGCTGGATTGGTATTACTCTGGTGAAAACAAAAGTAATAGAAATTTCAAGTTGAGTAAATGGAAAGAAAGTATATAATGATTGAGGTTACTCATGTTTTTGTGTTTTATATATATATATTATAACTAAAATGTAATTTGCATACTGAATTCAGATATGAGAGTATGTCACTAATATGGAGTCGTTCAACTATTTTCTCTTGCCTTGAAATTATTGTATCTGAATCTATTTTGTGAGCAGATTCCGAAAATGACCTTCAAAATTCTGTATCACAACGGGTTCTGTAATAAATGATGGAATCTTGAAAATTTTGAAAAAAAAATTTTTTAATGACATTGCTGTATAGCAACGTTTGTAATGCTTAAAAATTTTCTATGGATCTGCGGCATGATTGTTTAAGGAACAAATAAACACCAATACATGTTCAAACTCAAACATACCTAACATCGACCACTGGGCTCCCCTTCATACTTCTCCTTTTGCCCCATCTTCGGTGTGCGTCCGTA
Source organism: Orchestia grillus (assembly GCA_014899125.1). NCBI lineage: Eukaryota > Metazoa > Arthropoda > Malacostraca > Amphipoda > Talitridae > Orchestia > Orchestia grillus. The sequence continues at coordinate 44,222 of VOMN01128122.1, forward strand.
CAGTTACTTTTCAACACTCTATAACAATCGGCATCATATGTACTGTTCACTTTCGTTTATCTCTTTTCCATCACTTCTGTCTCTGAATGGAAGCCTTTTCCAGGTTACTCCGAGAAATCCCCAAGATTGTCAGAAGAGTAATTGAAATGAGCATGAGGAAGGAGAACTTTGACGGTCATGTTGTGACCAAGCAGTTAATACGATCCCAGCAATCTGAGTGGTAGTTTTGGATCAATCACGACTGACAAAAATAAAACTGGCACTTTCGTTGGTCCTCAAATACGGAAATAAATCGCAGACAACAAAGTCGAGCAAACAACGAGTGAATGCGAATTGCGAGCATGAACTACCTTCAGAAATGTGGTACACAACTTTTGGGAGCACGAAGGCTTCAAACTACACTATACTGAATACATTTATTGACCATGCTTAAAGCTTTCAAAAATTGCTTCATTAAGCTAAGTTTGATATGTAAAGGTGGCAACAGTACTTTCGAGGGATCCACCAGTGGAATTGAAACGATATTTTCTGCCCGGCGTAAATGTACATCTGACAGGCCACTGCCAACCAGATGTTCCGTCCCTGCCTTGGAGTCCCATTCACACAAAAAGCAGGGAAATTTGTACAGCCTGCTTGTTGCCGCGGCAAGATTCCAATCACCTTAAAATCCCAAACAAATACCATTTATAAAATTTTTACGGCAGTTTTCAGCAGTAATTTAAAGTTCTCATATGAGAATGCCTCTTTCAAAGTCAGAGAATGTGCTATTGAAATAGATGAATTTTAGTATTGTGTAATAAAACCCCTTTTAAGCTGATCGTCCCAGCATTTTTGACCGAAGCCTGAAATACCGATTTTTTGTTTTTTTTTTGCTTCTACACCACTTACTTAAAACAGCACGTGAAGCCATTGCACACACCACGAAGATAAAACTTAACGGGAGCCTGCAGTCTCTTCTTTGCCCTGACTAGAGTACCACGGCCTGCCTTGAGTGGCGGCACATGAGACCTGCAGCAAGACAGGAGCCCTGGCGTGAAGAACGAGTCAGACTGCGTGCCTAGATCAATTTTCTCACGTTGCGCGTTTGCTAGTGGCGCGAGTCGTGACGTCATACGGATAAAACAGTTGCATTTTCCTTACCAGCCAGATATAGATGTTTATATATTCCTTAAACAATCATACCACCCCATCAGAGATCATTTTTACGCGTAAAAAAAGTAGCCCTAGAATGAAGTTATTACAAAACGCCGTTTTTTGTTTTTACACTTCCATTATTTGTAAAAAACATGACGTGGTACTGAAGTTTGAAGGTCAGTCTCGAAATCTGTGCAAAATTTCATTCAGGTACACCAAATCAATTCAATGCCACAAAACCTACCTATTCGAAACTTATTCAATATTAGAGAATTATCAGCAAAATCATATCAAGTAAATTTTATACTTTACCCTCGAAATCGATTTCAAAATCCACTTTCAGAATGATAGAGCTAGTTTTTTTTTTAACAAGCTTCACATAACCTTATTGCACATATATATAAGGCTGAATCTAGTTTTTCGTTCAAACCTAAATGCAGTCTAATCACCTCAATGATTTAATATTAGTCGGTAAGGAGTTAAAAGTGTTGGTTTATACTTGGAAGTTCTGTGAGTCTCTCAATATGTCACTGATGGCCACAGATGGATTAGCATTTTGAGCAGACATGTGTACGAACCAATAATAGCTCGAACCTTCTATTCCTTAGCGCGCTAAGTTCCATTCTTCAAAATGATGGTCTTTCGGCTATCAGTTATTTTAGGACGGCATGTCAATACTAACTCAATACACCAATGCGCTTCATTGTCCACTTTCGAAATGTAAAAGCTGAGGCGTCGATTCACGGGTAATTTGGTGTCACGGTGGAGTTAACTAATCATTTCTCAGGTAATTGTGCAGCATTGGTGACGTCAGAGTCGACGAATACGAGCACCTTTACACAGAGTGGAGGGCTCTAAGAGATGCCTATGGCCGTGATGTTTCAAGCATCAAGCAAGGCTGCAACATTGCAGCCACCGGCCCAGCAAAACACAGAAAAGACATGGGCCGAGAAGTTGACGGGTCTCTTATTAGATAGTTTTCCAACCCATTCAACGATGGATGCTTCTATCTTTTCAGCCTAAATTGATGGTAGTTTCAATTCTACCTCGAAATACTATTAGCAGAGTAACAGATTAGTACTTTTCTCTTTTCAGTCAAAATCGATCGTAATTCTGAATGTAATACTAAATGAAACTAATCACTTAATTTTTTCAATACGAGATGAACGATAACGTATACATGCTCTTAAAATGACGCCGCTAACCGTCCAGACGTTTGCAAGGTACAAATTGTCTGTGCTTCATTTTATTGATTCATGTTTCTTCATAAATTTTCTGTTGAACTGAGTTAGTCGATACTATTCCATAGTTCAATTCATGCGTCCAATTTCAAATTCATCTTTCCTGATGTAGCATGTATTGGGCCAAAAGTTTCGAACATTATGTAAAGATTACTGTAAATCAAGATGTGATTTCAATCTGACGTGATAATTTCTTGTAAACTGAGCCCGATAGGTCTGAACTCCCTTTGAAAATTTCTTCCTCATCAAAAACTCTTGAAAAATTACATTGCATGTCTCATCAATATTGAATGTTTTCTTTATCAACCAGAACCAATCAAGGTATCGGGAGGCTCCAACATGCTTTAGACAAAATTAGGTAACTCACGTTCATGTACAGCAAAGACATGGATCCTCGTTACTTGCGTAGTCATTTTACCCTGAACGTGTCTTGAAGAACTGTAATACCGCACTTTTCCAAGACAGAAATCGATCCGTTCACTCATTTTCGCTGAAAATGAGCTGCTCCGGAAAAAGAAACACACATCCATGAACTCGCACAATTTTTCCGTGTAGTTGACTCTCCTCGTTCTTTCAGAATTTTGGTTGAGGGCATTGTACAATTGCTCAGCGAAATACTTGGAAGTTCACAAGTAAGATTCATTACTGTCCCCCTCACTTCTAACCACAAAAATCCTGTTACAGAATTCCTAATTCATTTGAAATTTCCAATTCATCTATTTAACATAGGGTTAATAAATTGCCAAGTAAAACTACTGGAGTTTGTGAACTTATGGGGACCACCCCGAGATTTAAAAAAGTGTTTTGCAATTCGGATGAAA